>CM033473.1:295647591-295719991 GCA_019447015.1 Hymenochirus boettgeri
TTTCTCATCAATCACTGTGTTACCATTGATATGGTATCTTATGTTTATCATGTCTTACCTAAAACACCTACCATTTAAAGGGAATGTCCACCCGTAAAACTATAAACTGGTCAATTGTCAGTTTCCTGCCCCCAATCCCAACTGATGTATTTTTCACTTTGTTTCCTGTATTACTAACCAGATATTTAAGGATTATTATTGTCCCCATTCTGGCAGAGTAAACTGGCTCCTCCCTCCATGATGTCAATCAAGGCTGTGACAACTGACATCACAACCAATGATTCAGTTTCACTTGCTGCCTTCTCTGCACATGCTCAAGTTTATAAAAAGCTCATTGAGCAGAGGGAGGAGGCAGATACCTATGCCAAAATGCAAAGGATAAATGGTGAAAAATCTCATAACAATGATATTTGTTTCTTTCTTTGTATAAATTACATTGTGTAACATATGAATTTTTCACCATTTTATCCTTTGCATTTTGGCAGAGGTATCTGCCTCCCCTCCCTCTGCTCATGAGCTTTTATATAACTTGAGCATGTGCAGAGAAGGCAGCAAGTGAAACTGAATCATTGGTTGTGATGTCAGTTGTCACAGCCTGATTGACATCATGAGGGAGGAGCTACATTACTCTGCCAGAATGGGGACAATAATAATCCTTAAATATCTGGTTAGTAATACAGGAACAAAGTGAAAAATCATCAGTTGGGATTGGGGCAGGAAACTGACAATTGACCAGTTATAGTTTTACGGGTGGACATTCCCTTTAATGGTAGGTGTTTTAGGTAAGACATGATAAAGATACCATATCATGTAACAAGTGATTGAGAGAAAGTCATTTACAATATATATTACATATACCATATACCATTATAATATTAAATTACAATATACCATAATACCATTATAATATTATATTACAATATAACCATGTCAGTAAAATTCATATTAATTACACATATAACATTATACCATTATAATATATATATATACAATATACCATTATACCATTATAAATATATATATTACAATATACCATTATACCATTATATATATAATTACAATATACCATTTATACCATATAATATATATATTACAATATAACCATTATACCATTATAAATATAAATTACAATATACCATTATACCATTATAATATATAAATTACAATATACCATTATACCATTTATAATATATTATATTACAATATACCATTATACCATTCTATATATAGATTACATATACCATTATAACCATTCTATATATAAATTACAATATACCATTCTGATATATATATTACAATACATTATACCCTTCTAATATTAAATACAATTACCATTATACATTATATATATATTACAATATACACATTATAACCATTCTAATATATATATACAATAATACCATTATACCATTCTAATATATAGATTACATATACGTCATTCTAAATATATATTACAATATACTATTATACCATTCTAATATATAAATTACAATATACATTATACCATTATAATATAATATTACAATACCATTATCATTTATATATAATACAATATACATTATCATTAATATATATATTACAATATAAACCATTACTCATTATAATATAATATTAATCATACCATTATCCATTATAATATATATATTACAATATACCATTATAAAACCATTATAATATATTAGATATACAATATACCATTATACCTTATTAATATATAAATTACAATACCAATTATAATATATAATTACAATATACCATTATACCATTTAAATATATATATATATATATATATATATAATATATATATATAATCATTCTATATATCTTATCTTCCTCTCTGCCCCTTATATATATCTATTACATATCATTATCTTTATCCCGCTGTCACTGCTCTCCGGCCGCATTCCTCTCTGACTTTCTTCTCTCTCTGCTGAGCCTGTTTCTGATTTCTGGGGAACTTTCTGTCCACATTGATGACTCCTCCCTCTCCTGGCCCTCTCGCTTTCTACACTTAACCTCCTCGTTCGCTCTCCCCACTGGACTACACACTAGTACTCATAAGGATGGCCCACTTCCTGGATCTAGTGTTCCACTAACCTCTCCTGTCTTGTCTTTTCACTCTCCCCCTTCCTGCTTTGACCATCCATCTTCTCTCTTCCAGGCTCCCACCCACCCTTCTTCTTCTTCCTCCTGTCCCTCCATCTTGTGTGTCTGTTCCTCTTAGTGTGGGGGTGCCACAGGGGTCAATCCCATGGGCATTTGTCGGATGAATGGTGCATCCTTGTTTCTAATCCTATTTCCTCTAACCCAACTTACTCTGGTATCTTTAGTGACTAACAACTCTTCTCCAGTTCCTCTTGGTGTGTGGGGGTCCCGCAGGGTCTTTTTCTTGACCCTTATTGTTCTACCTCTACACACTATTTCCTTGGCAGAAGTCATTAGCTCTTTTGGCTTCCAAGTATCATTTATATCAATGATACACAAATCTACTTGTCACCCCTACGCTAACTCCCGCATCCAATCACATGACTTTTATTTCTTCGCATGCGAAAATCCGCAGTTCCTTTCTCTCTCACTACCCGCTATGCTTGTGCAATGCTCTCATCCTATCGCGTCTGACTATTGCAACCTACTACTTTCTGGTCATCCGCTTCCACCTCTCTCTCTCCCCTTCAGTCCATATTAACTCTGCTACACATACTGTTTCCTCTCTAATAACAGGATCCAGATCTCCTCTGTGTCGGAAAACAACCTGGCTCCCCATTAAACAGTGGCATTATATACAAAACTCTCCCCCTAACATTTAAATCCCTTCGCTCTGCTGCTCCTCCTGTATATTTCCTCTCTAGTGTCCCCATATGTTCCCGTCCACACCCTCCGCCCTATCGCAGAACCAGCTCCTGTACAAACCCCCCACTTGTACTGTTTCCCTCTCGCCTTAAACCTTTCTCTCTTGTAGCTCCAATCCTCTAAGAATTCTATTCCCCTCTCTCTACGTCAGAAACCTCTATTAGCAGGTTTAAATCTAGCCTTACATCCTACCATCTGGTAACCAGCACAGTATATGGTATCTATATATCTATATATGATAAATCTACCCTTACATCCTACCTATCCGGGTAACCACCACCGTATATGGTATCTATATCTATATATGATAAATCTAAACCCTTACAATCCTACTATCCGTAACCCACAGTATATGATATCTATATATCTATATATGATAACATCTACCTTACAATCCTACTATCTGGTACCAGCACATTATATATAGTATCTTAATCTATATATGATTAATCTACCATTACATCCTACCTATCTGGTACCCACAGTATATGATATCTATATATCTATATATGATAATCTACACCCTTACAATCCTACCTATCCGGTAACCCATCACAGTATATGATATCTATATATCTTATATGATAAATCAACCCTTACCATCCTACCTATCCGGTAAACAGCATGGTATATGGTATCTATATTCTATATACTGATAAATCTACACCTTAATCCTACCTATCTGGTAACCAGCACAGTATATGATTACTATATTATCTATGATATCTAAGCCTACATCCTACCATCTGGTAACCAGCACATTATTGATTGTTAATTTGGCTTGAAAAGCCAAATTACTGTTCTTTCTATTCTTCTTCTTCTGTTTTTTTCTTTTCGCTTTTTATTGGACTGCATACTTCCTCCCACATTTTTTGAGCTAGAGACATGAAATTGGGTACAGACCTGCAGGGCATATAGGAGAAAGTATGCTAAGGATCCCGCGAAGTGTTACGTCGCTATCTGCCAATTTCCGGATAGTTTTTTTTCCATAGACTATAATGGTAACAATCCTCAATGTGGATATTTCAAAAACAGTTTGTTTTCATGGTCATGAAACAAATGGTGACAACCCCCACCCCCCACACAGACACAGTTCACCCCCTACTGACCTACCTTTCCATTCCCAGGGAAGCCATATTTAAAGGGTAACTAAAGTCAAAAAAACTAATTTAGCATTTATCCCTCATAAAAGATAGTTTTTATGGTTGTAAACACAAAAAGGCATACCCCCTCAACCAGACCCCAGGTACACACACACCTACTGATCTACTATCCTTACTGTGGCAGCCATACTTAAAGGGTTTACTACTAAAGTCAAAAAACTAATTTAGATTTATCCTCAATAATATAGTTTTTATGGTTGTAACACAAAAAAAGACATACCCCTCCAACCAGACCCAGGTACACACACCTACTGATCTACTTATCCATTACTGGTGCAGCCATACTTAAGGGTAACTAAGTCAAAAAACTAATTTAGATTTTCCGCAATAAAGAAGTTTTATGTTTGTAAACACTAAAAAAATACCTACACCCCTCAATCGACCCGGTACACACACACTACTGATCTACTTATCCATTAATGGCAGCCATACTTTGGTAACTAAAGTCAAAAAAACTAATTTAGATTTATCCTCAATAAAAGAAGTTTTATGGTTGTAAACACAACAAAGAACATACCCCCCCTCAACCAGACCCACGACACACACCTACTGATCTACTTATCCATTACTGTGGCAGCCATACCTTAAAGGGTAACTACAGTAAAAAAAATGATTTAGATTTTCCTCATAAAGATAGTTTTAATGGTTGTAAACACTAAAAAGACAATCCCGCTCAATCAGACCAGTACACACACTTACTGATCTACTTATACCATTACTGTGGCAGCCATACTTAAAGGTTAACTAAAGTCAAAAAAGCAAATTTTGATCATAATCAAAAAGTTTTGTTTTTTTAACCCCCAACGTGATACAGGTATACACACCCTACTGACCTACCCGTCCATTACTGTTGCAGCCATGCTTAAGGGTACTTAAGTAAAAAAAAAAATTTTGACCAATCATCAACAAAAAGTTTTTTTTTTTTTTACCCCCCAACCCACACAAATACAAACACATCCTACGATCTACTTAGCCATTACTGTGGCAGCTATAAACGTAAAGGTTAACTACAGTAATAAAAAAAAACACATTTTGATCAATATCAAAGGTTTTGTTTTTTTAACTTTCATTCAACCTGATCCGGTACACACACATACTACCTAACCCTTACCCTCCCATTTCCATGGCAGCCATATTTAAAGGGTAACTAAGTCAAAAAAACACATTTTGACCAATCATCAAAAAGTGTATTTTAATTTATCCCCCAACCTGATATGAGTACCCACACCAACTGACCTACCATTAATGAATGTGACATATTTAAAGGGTAAGTAAAAACAGCAATGTCCTCTTCATTGGCCATTATTGAGCTTTAAAATCTGCAGCACAAACCCACAAATTCCCTTCAAAATGCCAGTCTTTCAAGCCAAATTCAAAGTTTATACTTAACATTCCCTTCTCTAGTTTTATTTGCACTGCATAAATCTCACTCCCACACCCCTTCCATTGTAACTGTATGTCCACCCACCTAACTAGATTTAAGCTCTACGGGGCAGGACCTCATTATCTCTTGTGGCAAAGCCTAGGACTTTGTCTGTTATATAAGTTATATATTTATGTACTAAACTATCTAGTATTTTCCCCCTTGTATGACTATTTTTGTTATTTTGTATTTTGTTATTTACAATCGGCTTGCCTCCCCAAGGTGGCACTTTATAAATAACCTATACACTACATATTACAATAAACTATTTTAATATATTATTACTATTATGGATTTTATATAGCACCAACATCTTCCTTGGCCCTTTACAATTACATGTATACATTAACATCAGGCCCTGCCCTGAAGAGCTTACAATCTAAGCACATTTATTTGACACTACAACCTATCAGTATGTCTTTATGATTGTGGGAAACCGAGTGCCCAGAGAAACCCACGCAAGCACGGGGAGAACATACAAACTCTTGCAGATGTGTCCAGTGGAATCGAACTCAGGACCTCTCATTGGCTGCAAGGCATCAGTGCTAACGACTGAGCCACCATGCTCTATATATAAAAATATACCAATATAATATTATATTACAAAAACCATATATATATATATATTACAATATACCATTATACCATTATAATACAGTATATGTATATTACAATATACCATTATACAATTCTATATAAAACTATACCATATAATATATATATTTCACCTCAGCACTTATTCCATTATAATATATATGTAAAAACAATATACCATTTTATAATAATATTACAATTTACCATTATAATATATATATATTATATATAATATATATATACTATATATATATAATATATATATATATTACAACCTACCATTTACCATTGTAATATATGTAAAAAATATACCAATATAACATATATACTACTAATATACCATTATCAATATATATAGAGTAACAACCTACCATTATACCATTATAATATATATAAACCAATATACGATAATAATATATATAGAACATTAATATATTAATATTTCTGACATACGACGTTCCCCATACCTTTCACTATGTGTGTCAGTTTTCCCATTACAGTTCCCCCACGTCCCACATCACCAGACCACGTCTATCTTACTACCTGTGACAGCTTGTCCTTCATCAGGATTCCTCCTACCCTTTCTCCACAATAAACCTTTGTATTTATATTTTTTTGGGCAATACGTTGCTGTAAATGCCGGGTGACTCTCTTAGCCCATAATCCAACTATTTTTTGGCCTGTACTTCTTTTTGGAACGATAAGTGGAAAACCAGCCCTCCTGGAGAAGGCGGGCAGGAGGTTGGCTGTTCTGTGTGGTGAGGCATGAGGGAACAGCTGTGATCGGATACCCTGCTAGAATATTGGATAACGGACAGGGAACCTGAGATAGGGGACATGTTTTGCAGCTGAAAGGGACCAAGCAGAGACTTAAGATGAGGGATCCCACCGAGATGCAAATGGCTGCAGACTGTAAATATCACTGTCCAGATACACAATATTTACCTTGACTCCTCCATCTTGTGGATTAAATAAAGAGGGAATAGAAATACATCAGCTGTGTAGATTACTGCATGGTGCAGGTTTGGCCTGGTGTTCTGTTTACATACAATATATTAAATATTTACACCCAACACAACACAGGCAGGGAATGGTTTCCTCTCCTTTTGAATGAAGCCTTATGTTCCGATCCCAAGAAACAGTAATCCCTATTGGCCAATAAGATGCTTTATTTTATTATGGTAACTAAAATGTCCAAAGGAACTTAAAATAACTGATAAATTAGTGCACTGGGGGGCCCAGATTTCCTTTACACACTCCACTTCCTATTCTGCTTCCTATCATGGATATTGATTTTGATTATGGGGAACACTTTAATAAAATGTATCGAATTGCAAATTCGTTAGAAGGGGAGCAATGATTAAGGTAACATAAAATCAAACCAGTTAGATACAATTTTAAAAATAAATTTAAGGAATAAAAATGTGTTAATGAACAATCTAGGCTGTGATATGGTTGAGCTCTATACCCAGTGTGCATTATAACTGGCTGACGTAGACCATGTCAAAGTCTTATTGAACCAGTGTGCAGTGGTATCTGTCAAACTCATATTGACCATTGACAACGTTGATGCACTAAACAATCAGATGTTACCTAACTAAGTAGCAACCAGTAAAAAGCTCAACACCTGGTTGTGCATAGAGTACAGAGTCCATTGGGACCTGTCAGACAAGCGGCAGAGGAGCGAGCGATCGGTAAGTACTTTCTTCATTCCCAGGTCCTGAAGGTTTTATTGAAGAACGGGAGGTAAGACACAGATCCCTTTACCTCCCGTTCTTCAATACAACTGAATAATTTTTAACTGAAAATAATTTTAAAGCCCTACACAACATCCTCGTTAATATTGAAGCACATTAAAGCTATATATGATGTTCCTCTCTCTATCCCTTATTGTATAGTCTTTCAGCCCGATGCCCCGGGAGGCAATACAGCACTGGTGATGTTATATGCCGATAGCGACTCTCGGTGCATCGCAACTGACGGTATCTATCCTCGCCACTTTTAACAGCCCAGCCATTAGTTATTGGCTTTAAAGTGGCATGAAAGAAAGCAGCTTATATAACACCCACACCGCATATGACACGGCATAATAACACCGCATATGACTGAGCGTTGACTTCCACGTAAGTCATGCTTACCGATTAACCCCAGAACAGGATTGGTGTTCCGTTGGTGTCAGCGCCCTATTGGTCTTTTAGGTGAAGACCCAGCATATATGTTCCACACTTGGCCAGGGCAAGGTCCATTGTGTCCATGTGAATTACACGTTGTTATAAAAGAATAAAGGATCACGTTTCACACTTATGGGGGAGAATTTAAACACTGTTCCACTCACATCAAGCTAGAACATGTATGGAGAATGTTACCACACCATAACATGTTACATACTACTACGGAGAGACTTTAGAGGAGGAGTTCCATGTTGAACACCATCCAATGTGACTACATAAAATCTTTAAAGGAGGAAGTGACCACTCCCCAACCTATATGCCCCACACACCACCTCAATCTACTGCCCCACACATCCCAATTTACAGGACCCACCATCCCAATCTACAGGACCACAACACCTCAATCACATGCCCCACACATCCCAATCTACATCCCCACACACCTCAATCTCAGCACCCACACATCCCAATCTACAGGACCCACACACCTCAATCTATATGCCCCATACATCCCAATCTACATGCCCCACACACCTCAATCTACAGCACCCCAGCAATCTCATCTACACTGCCTCCACACATGCCCAATCTACAATGCCCCACACACCTCAATCTACATGCCCCACACACATCCCAATCTACAGGCCCACCCATCCCAATCTACGGACCCACACACCTCAATCTATATGCCCCACACATCCCAATCTACATGCCCCACACACCTCAATCTACAGACCCCAACATCTCAATCTACATGCCCCACACATCCCAATCTACATGCCCACACACCTCAATCTACATGCCCCCACACATCCCAATCTACAGACCCCACACTCCCAATCTACAGGACCCACCACACTCCCAATCACCAGGACCCACACACCCCCCAATCTACGGACCCACACACCTCAATCTACATCCCCACCCCACACTCCAATCTAAAAGGACTCACACACCCCAACACACAGGACTCACAAACCCTCAATCTATAGGCCCCACACACCCATAATCTACAGGCAACCATACCCCCTACATCTACAGGACCCCACATCCCAATTTACAGAACCCCCCCCACACCCTAACTACAGGACCCACACACCCCAAACTACAGACCCCACACACCCCAATCTACAGGCTCCACACACCCCAATATACAGGCCCCATACATCCCAATCTACAGGACCCACACATCCCAATCTACAAGCCCATACCCCCCAATCTACAGGACCCCACATCCCGATCTACAGGACGCACACATTCCAATCTACGGATCCACACACCCCAAATCTACAGGACTCACACATCCCCTGCAGGCATACCCCCTAATCTAAAGAACCCAACACCCCATTTACAGGCATCCAACCATCCTATCTACAATACCCACACATGCCAATCTACAGGACCCACACACCTCATCTATAGGCCCCACACACCCTAAATCTACACGCCTCATATACCCCAATCTACAGTACCCACATATCCCAAACTCAGGGACCCCTCACCACCCTAATCTATGCCACCATACAACCCCTAATTTATAGGACCCACACACCTTCATCTACCGAACCCACACACCCCCAGTCTACAGAACCCACACACTTCAATCTACAGAATCCCATACCCCCAATCTACAGGTCCCACCCACCCCAATCTACCGGATCAACCACACTCTATTCTACAGGACCCCCCCGATCTACACACACCACACACCCCAATCTACAATACCCCCCAAACTACAGACTCACACACCACAATCTACAGGCCCCATACACTCCATCTACAGCCCCATACACCCCCAATCTAGCAGGCCACATACCCCCATCTACAGAACCACACAACCCAATCTGACAGGCCCCATACAACCCCAACCACAGGCCACAAGCCCCCCAATATCAAAGACCCACACACCCCCAATTTAACGGCCCAGCATCCCAATCTACAGGCCCCACTACAGCCCATCTACAGGACCCCCACACCCCAATCTACAGACACGCCCCATACCCCCAATCTTCATGCATACCCGTCCAATCTACAGGACCCACACACCCCAATTTCAGGCCCCATACACCCCCCCATCAACAGGACACACACACACCACCCCCACATCTACAGGCCCCATACAACCAGCCAAATTGCACCATACTGCCGGTCAATCTGCACGGACCCACACCCCCATTTCAGCCCCATCACCCCAATCATACAGAACCCACACACCCCCCAATCTACAGGACCCACACACCCACCCACCTAACAGGCCCCACACACCCAACCCACACCATCTGCCAGCCATATCCGCCCAATCTGCAGACCCCACACACCCCAATTTTACAGGCCCCATACACCCAAGGGACTACACCACCGGCAATCTACACAGGCACCCACACAGGACCCACACCATCTACAGGCGCCCATACACCGCCAATCTACAGGTCCCACAACATCCCAATTTAGCGAGGCCCCATACCCCCAATCTACAGGACCCACACACCAGCCGCCAATCTTTCAGGCCCCATATCAACCCCAATCAACAGACCACCACCCCCACTCTTACAGAAGGAACCCCACACACCCCCCCTACAGGCCACATCACCCACCCCAATCTGCATGGGCCATAACCGCCCCAATCTGCAGACCCACATCCCCCAATTTACAGGCCCCCTAGAAATACAACAACCCATTAACAGCTCCCACCATCTACATGGACCCACACAACCAAGCTACAGGCCCCATACACCACACCCAATCTACAGGTCCCACACCAACCCCCAATTTACCGGCCCCATACAACCCCACATCTACAGGACGACACACATCCCAATCTACAGGTACCCACACACCCCCAATCTACAGGACCCACACTAGACCCCCCCAATTTACATGCCCCCAATACACCCCAATCTACAGGACACACACAATCCCCACTCATCACAGGACCCACACAAACCCCCAATCTACAGGCCCCATACACCCCATCTACAAGGCCCACTACATCCCCAATTTACAGGCCCCATACAACCCTCATCTACACGGTGCCGCAACACACCCCAATCTACTTACTTTCTTTCTCCATCTCATCCTTGTTAAGTTTAGTCCTTTCCCTTATTTTTGCTATAGAAAGAATGTAAGGTGATAGCAACACATGATGAGAGATTAGTACCACACCACCAACAAGGTCCAAAACACCACACAAAATCCTATGGCAACTTCACCCTTCAAACTTCATTATTTATATACTAGCAGAATAGAAACTATTTCCTATGGTACATTAACCCACCCGAATTACCTAGTGTCTCTACCAACCTCAACTTTACCTGTTTCTAAAGAGAACTAAATCTAAATTGTACATTAGTCTGAATAATAATATGTAATTCCTCATTAGCTGTTAAATGGCCTCCTCCTGCAGACAGTCTGCCTGTTCCGGTGCGACCCACCAAAGCCACTTACCAGGTTGAATCAGGTTGCTCCTCCCCCCCTTACCAGAGTGGAAATACTGGTTCCTGCCCCTCCCCCTTACAAGAGTATACCATTGCCCCTAACCCCTTACCAGAGGGTGAATACCTGTGTGCCCTCCCCTCCTAACAGAGTGATATTACACAGTGGCCACCTCCCCCTTGCCAGGTGAATACTGTTGCCCCCCTCTTACCTACACCGCTGTTGAATCCTGGTTTTCCCCTCCCCCTTACCAAAGTGATAAGCAGTTGCCCCTCCCCCTTACAAGGTGAATACTGGTTGCCCCCTCTTAATCTGGGTGAATAACTGTTACCCTACCTACCCCCCCTTACACAGGGTGACTACTGGATGCCCCCGTCTTACCAGCGGTGAATACTGTGTTTTCCCCCTCCCCCTTACCATGGTGAACACTAATTGCCCCTCCCCCGTACCGGGGAATACTGGTCCCCCCCCTTACCAGGGTAATACTGGCCTCTCACTCCTCCCTCCCCTTACCAGGGTAATACTGGTCACCCCCTCCACCCTTACCGGGTGAATACTGGTCGCCCCCCCCTTACCAGAGTGAATACTGGTTGCCCTTTTCTAACCTCCCCTAGCAAAAACCACATCATGTCTACATCATATCCTACATGAATCCCAAGACGATGGACACTTGGGCCTGTTAACTGGTAAAGCTAAAGGTCAATATTTAACATGATACCAATGGTTATTAAACTGGACTATAGCATACACCATTAGATCGGGGTGTAACTAGAGGGGATCAGGGGAGCAACCGCAGGTGGGCCCCCCATCTTCTTATTTTCTATGACGATATCAAGCCTCCTTTCTGTGGATGACGCACAGAAGGGGCCCCCATCATAGTTTTGCTGGGGGGCCCGCTGATTCCTAGTTATGCCACTGCATTATATCCATTTCTGCCTGATTAAGACCATGTTAATTACTAAGCTATGGTGTCTCCCTTCTGACTGGTGACTCGAGTTTCTTTATACAGTACTGTTCTTATATTCTGACTCCCTCCTTGTACAGGATCCTTTAATTCTGCTGCGGCCTAGGTGTGAATATTTTGTTATTTTTAGCGGCGTGATGAAATGTTACTCCTACCCTTAATAGTTTACTGTGTCTCTATTAATCACTGAGAAACTTGTTATGGTGAGAGTAATATACCTCTAACTGTGAAATTATATAACGGTATTCGAGGTCCATCAATGATATTCCCAAAACGTCAATGAAATTCCCTTTTCCTGGTATCCCTGGTTCATCTTGTCCTCTCTCTCTCTTCTCATTGGTCCTACTGTCTCTTGTCCTCTCTCTCTTATCCTGTCTCACTGTCTCCGTTGTCTCTTCATCTATTGCCATGGTACCACTGTTATTGTCCTCTCTCTCTTCTCACTGGTACTTTCATGGTTATATGTCCCTTTGCTTCTCACTGATCTCCTGGTATCTTCATTGTCCTTCTCTTTGTCCACGCCTCCTTTTCTCCTCCGCTCCCTGTTTCCCATTTCTATGGTCTACTCCTTTTTCTCACTTGTCTTCTCCTCACCCGCCTCCCTATTTCAGGCCAAGGTCCCCCCGTCCAACTCCAACTGGTCATTCGCGTTTTTCCTGCCCCCCCTCCCCCCTGATTTTTTTCACTTTGTTTCCTTGTTTACTACCAGATTTTAAGGTTTTTTGTCCCCATTTGGCAGAGTAAACTGTCTCCTCCCTCCTAGTGTCAATCAAGGCTGTGACAACTGACATCACCAAACCATGGATTCAGTTCTACTTGCTGCCTTCTCTGCACTGCTCAAGTTTATAAAAAGCTCATGAGCAGAGGGAGGAGGCAGATACCTATGCCAAAATGCAAAGGATAAATGGTGAAAAATCTCATAACAATGATATTTGTTTCTTTCTTTGTATAAATTACATTGTGTAACAGTAGCACCAATTTGCAATATGGAACAGTAGATGCATTGTATGGATTGGCTATTCATAAAAGCCCATTTGACATTTTCTGCCCTAATGTTTTGATCTCTTTTAAATAGCCAATCCATACAATGCATCTACTGTTCCATATTGCAAATTGGTGCTACTGTTACACAATGTAATTTATACAAAGAAAGAAACAAATATCATTGTTCAAGTATTCACACACCAATTTGCAATATGGAACGTAGATAGATGCTTGTATGGATTGGCTATTCAAAAGAGTCAAAACATTAGGGCAGAAAATGTCAAAGGGGCTTTTATTGGTGTGAGATATACTTATATTCTATGAATACACATTTATAGAACAATTAAGAGGATATGTAAGAACTCGTTATATTTTATAGGGTAAAAAAATGTATTTATTCATTGGTAGCTCAATGCCCTTTAATTTATGTTTGCCTAAATTGCTGTTGAAATCTTGATCTGGGCTAGTACAGTTTTGGTTTCCAAAACCTTCTAGGATACTAGGTGTGTACACATGGATGGTCTCCATTCCCTTCTAGGAAACTAGGTGTGTACACATGGATGGTCTCCATACCCTACTAGGAAACTAGGTGTGTACACATGGATGGTCTCCATACCCTACTAGGAAACTAGGTGTGTACACATGGATGGTCTCCATACCCTACTAGGAAACTAGGTGTGTACACCTGGATGGTCTCCATACCCTACTAGGAAATTAGGTGTGTACACATGGATGGTCTCCATACCCTACTAGGTGTGTACACATGGATGGTCTCCATACCCTACTAGGAAACAAGGTGTGTACACATGGATGGTCTCCATACCTTCTAGGAAACTAGGTGTGTACACATGGATGGTCTCCATACCCTACTAGGAAACAGGTGTGTACACATGGATGGTCTCCATACCCTTCTAGGAAACTAGGTGTGGTCAACATGGATGGTCTCCATACCCTACTAGGAAACTAGGTGTGTACACATGGATGGTCTCTCATACCCTACTAGGAAATTAGGTGTGTACACATGGGTGGTCTCCATACCCTACTAGGTGTGTACACATGAATGGTCTCACATACCCTACTAGGAAACAAGGTGTGTACACAGGATGGTCTCCATGTCTACTAGGTGGTGTACACATGGATGGTCTTCAAACGCTACTAGGTGTGTAAGCATGGATGATCTCCAAACACTACTAGGAGTCTAGGTGTAACACATGGATGGTCTCCAAACCCTACTAAGAGACTAGCAGGGTTTATTCAACAAGTTCTTATCATTTAAATGGTGCTAATTATGCCCCAACGAATCGGATGTTGGCTTTCAAATGTTAAATAAGATCTGGTTGGCTGGGGCAAAATTGCACTATTTTAAATGATAAGAACTTTTTTGACTCTCCCTGCAGGTGTGTATACATGGGAGGTCTCCAAACCTACTAGGAGAAAACTGTAGATTTGTGATATGTAGTTATAAAAAATGGTGGTCTGACCAGTAGTAATAAATCTCTTCTCTAAAGGCTGGGTACACAACATCAGATTTTTTTCCCCAGCTCACCATTTGCCACTAGCCCAGTGGAGCAGTAAAAAAGGACGAATCATTGTTATCGAGGATCTTTGGACCAACTGACCATTACATAACAATATGGGTCATTCGGCCTGAAAATTTGCTTGTGTGTATTGAGCCTTAAAAACCTAATGTGATTACTACATAGTAACTCATTAATAAAAGTGATTGGCTTCCATATGTCTAACCATTTTTTATGGATTGTTTTATTTAGAGGAAACATTGACATTAAAAAGTCTGTAAACCAAAAAAACTGAATACTTAAATATTATTTGCTGTATGATTATGAATATCTGTTTTATTCAGTTAGATCAACGGGACTTAAAGGGCAAGTCCAGCCTAAAAACAAGTACACTTTTAAAATCTTATTACCCCCCAAAACTTCACTTTCGCAAGTTCCTAAAGTTCAAAGATCCCCCAGAACTGACTTACCTGACCTGGTCCTCGCCGTCTATTCCACGCCCCCTGCTCCTGTTCGAGCAAAAAACAGGAGCTGGGGACTTCTGCGCTGTACAGCCGCTTCACTTCTGGTCGCGGCTGTCAGGCGTTTGGGCGTGACGTTCCGTCGCGCCCTAACTGACAGCCGTGGAGTAGAAGTGGCGAGGGTCCGGGTCAGGTAGGTAAGCTGTGGGGGACTTTTGAACTTTCGGAACCTTGTGAAAGTGAGGTTTTGAGTGGTAAATAAGCAATTTTTTTAGGCTGGACATTCCCTTTAAAGTTAGTTCTGACAACTCACTTTAAGTCCAGTTGATCTAACTGGATATAACAGATATTATCTGCTGTAATTGTATGTAATAATACAAGTTCGATTCCACCCTTGGACACATCTGCAAGGAGATTCTATGTTCTCCCTGTGCTTGCGTGGGTTTCCTCCGGGCACTCGCGTTTCCCCACAACCATAAAGACATACGATAGGTTGTATGTGTCAAATAAATGTGCTTAGATTTGTAAGCTCTTTGGGGCAGGGCCTGATGTGCATTGATAAATAATTGTAAAGCACTGCGGAATATGTAGCGCTATATAAGAAATAAAATACATACATACATAATATTGGCCTAAGGCAGTGATGCCCAACTCACATTTTTTCTTTCGTGCACATGGCTTGCGGGGAAGTGTGACAAGTGTTGTGGTGTAGGCGTGTCATGTGCGTGTTGTGGGGGTGTAACTAGGCTATGCCCACCTGCTGTCCAGAGCATTGGGTGGGCACTAGTGCGGACCCCAGAATTAGCCAGGTTGTGCAGCTCTGCCTAAGGGAAGGAGTATTTTTCAGTTGCACAACTTTTGTTGCTAATTGGAGCTGGATTTGAACCTCCACCTATAAGGTATCATTATAGATACAGTATACAGAATGCGGTCAACAGGTGACTAATAGACATAGTGAGTCTTGTATAACTCTTTGTATCCCACCCAAGAGTCTGAATTTAGATTAGTTTAATGTCTTTTACATTGTATAGAATTCGATGGATTGAAATTTAGTTCCATACCTAGTGATGGTAAATGACTTTCTGATGCAGATATAAATTCAAAAAGAATTTTGAATCTGGCGTCCTGTTAAAAGGCCCCCATGATTTCCTGTTTGAAGGCTCTACCCCCCCACGAACACCCCAACTACCTTAAATGTTCTCTACTAACTCCCCCTATGGAAATCCTCTTTAGAATCTCCTACCTTGCCTGCCAGTTCCTAGGGGTTTACTGTCTTGGGGGTGTATGGATGAACACCCTAGAAGATGGGAGACTCCACATGGGGAAAGCTTCTCCTGATTGCGCACTGCTGAGTCTTTTTGTAGAAAGGCGAATAAAACTCATTTTAACCTAACCAGCAGTTGTCTGTGTTTCAGCCCATTTAGCGTCTTTAGTGGAACATGGCCAACAGCAGATTTGACTAAACATCTGGTTGTTTCCATGTCGGCTGGTGATAGCAGTTGTGACAGCCACGTAGTACTAAAGATCTTTATGTTTTCTGCATTGATGTGTAATAGTGTCCAGCTATAAGTCACTAATGAGGTAATGTGACAGTCCTGTCATTATGTAGTTGTCACTGGGGTTATAGATATGTTTTAGGCAGCGTTTTGGATCCTTTCCCTATCTATACATGTCTGACTTAACTGTCACAATTAGACTATCCTGACAAGTCTATCGAAGCACTTTCCTACAAACACCGTCTGTATGGATCAGTTTTGTCTCATTAAAACCCTACTTGGGTCCAGAAGGGCCCTATTCACCTTGCCATGCTCTTAACTAAAATATTACCCTTTGTTGGGGGTGAAGCTCCATTGACATCTCAGTCAAAGTTATTATAGTCCTGGGGCCGTGGGAAAGCAGAAGGCAATGGACCAGCTCATTCTGTCTATTTCCTGCTAATAGTAAATTTTGGTTTAGTTCCCTCTTTAAGATAATGATACAAGGGTGGAAGGAGATGGGTTAATAAAACTGGGGTAAACAGGAGACTATAGAGATATTGATATTATTACCTGCAGTAAATATGTTCAATATATCACAGTAATGTGAATTTTATTATACCAAACAGCCATATTCCTGCAGAGGTGAGGTTCGTATAATCGGATTATTGTTTTCTTACATATGACTTGGATAACCCTGACCCTATGGTAGGGGTCTATAACTGTTAGTGAGTCTTCAATCATTTAGAGGGTTCATAAAGGTTGAATGGGGACATGACTATGGGGAGGGTAAGTTAACGTTGGATGTGCTGTGTAGACTGGGGAGGTGTCAATTGCTCTTTCTACTTTTAAGCCTTTGTGCAGTTGCATAGGTGTACACTCATGAGACAATGAAGAACCCAATAAGGGAAGAAACTAACAAAGTATAACATGCTTTGCATGATGCGTGATAAAAAATTTCGTGTCCCAACAAGTGAAAGCTTCCCTGTCATGGGAATGTGAACAGTCACTTATAACCAAACATAGAAAAAAGGACTACTTACTGTGGGTTTTTTTTTTGTTTGTTTTATTGTTATTTTTTCTTAAAACATAAAAAAACCCTTTATAATTAGTCCCATGTAGCTTTACCCTTAACGTGAATAACGTATAAATGGAACCTTGCCGCTCCTGAACATGCAGTTGCCATAGGTTAAATTTACCTACTTACTCTCCTATGATCTTTCCATTAATTGTATGGATATTTTGATGTGTACCAGCCTTTATTGTAATGTTATTTGGCATACCAATCCCCTCTGACTCCATATACACTTCTGTTTTCTATCACTCAGTCCATAAAATGTATAATATTACAATTCATGTCTATATTACTGTCTCCAAAGATACATTATAATATTTACGTGTTAGTACTTCCATGTTTCTAATGAACCATTTTATCGGTGTGACCCAGAAGACATTGATCTGTTGGGCTTTTTAGAACATGCTATATGCTTTATAAGACCAAGTCAAGTCCTTCCAAACCAATATTCCATCCTGGCCACCTTTCCAAGCCTGTAACACACTAATTTCAAAAAAAAGAGGTCCTTCAAAAGATAATACCCAACCCCAAAACATTGGTGACCCCCTAATACAACATTTGAAAAACCTTTAGAGTTTTTTTGTCGCACTTTCTACAGTAAGAAGGAGTTCGGCAGCAGGCATGTCAGACACATTTTGGTTCCTTATCCATAGGGGCAATGCTTAACTTTTGGATGACCTCTGGCTGTTTTTTTGTTTTGTCTTTTACCAGTATCACTCATGTCCCCCCCAAAAACTAGGTAAGGCTCATTAAGATAAAAAGTGATGGTATAATATGATCATACACAGTGATATTGGCAACAGGATTTTCACATAAGGGTGTTTGTCCCATTGAATCAACCATGAAACTAAACTCTTATAAGGCTGGATGTTGTTGCTTTGGAGACATATACAGTAAGTTGGCAATAGTCAAGCAAGATCTCCATCTGAATCACATAGATAACCGCTTAACTTCTTCCTCTAAAGAGTTTAAACTGCCAAGTTTGTATCTGTTGTAGAGTCAGTAAAGGGTATTTTTTTCGTTCCGTCATGAAGCTCGCCTCGGAAGGTCTCGCCCACCAAAGAGGAGAGCAGAAGGCAAGGTAAGTAGGGTGTTAAATCAAGTGGATATTGCAATCCTCCCATATGGCCCATCCACAGGAAGTATCATTACGGAAAAAATCATTTCTAGCCCTTGCATACATGGTTAGAAGGATATGTTTTTCATGAGCCTTTTGATGCCCTATTTACACCCCTTTAATGTCCCTGCAGCACTGCCCATGACTTGCAGCTGTGAATGTGTAAAATAAGAATGCAGCCTGGTATCTCCATAAAACATCTGAACTATTTGAATTTTAACTATTGCCCAGTAAAATCTTAGCTCTAGCTCTAAAAGGGTACTGTAGTGCTCTCATACGGCTAGTGACCTTATTAACAGGAGCACATAATACATTTAAAATGATAGCTGCAATCCTATGCAAACTACAGCGAGTATAAATAGTGGTTGATTCCAGTTAGCACTGTGAGCTGTGACATCACCAGCAACGGCATTGGCTCTGGACCCCCATGTCACAGGCACTAAGCATACCCAGTGTGATCCTACTTGCTGAAATGCGCATTTATAATTATCAGAAAAGATTTTTTGTGGGGTGTGGCTTCTAGATACACAGTCTATCACATGATTGTCACACAATTCCTTGCTAATCCATGCCTGGGACTGTAAATTCTTAAAATCCTAACTTAGAACCCAGAGAGCTAGAGACCCTCTTTATAGATAACACTTTGTTTGGAGAACACAGTTATCTCTTAAACTTTTTTCCGCAGCAATGGGCTGTAGGTATTTAAGTACTATGCCTGGAATGGGTCTTTCTAGCATTGACTTGTCCCCAAGGAGGCACTTTGAAAGGTGAGATTGTAAGGGCAGGGGTGACATATATTATGAGACCAGTAGAGGCCTCGAGTGTGTTTTTTAGACACGAATCCTTTTCCATGTATGACCACTTTCATTCCTATAGTTCTTCTAGTAGCAACAGGTTAATTAAATAAATTTGTAATATTGTTTGTTAAAATAATATACAGGGATTGGAGGGCTGCAGAAGTTAAAAATAGCCAGAATTCCATCATACCAAGTTAAAAAAAAAAAAAAATTGACCCTGAAGTGGTTCAAACTTATTTTATTAGCAGTATACAACCCAGAACAATATGAATTATGTTTTTTTTTTATTAGAAACATGACTCCTTCAAACCCCCTGCGGGTAAATGCGCTACAGCTAGTTTTCGTGTGGCATATTACCAAAAAAATCTAATTTTACTTACTTTTCCCCAACTGTGATGTCGTTACAGGCTGCTCCTGCTGTTATCCAGACAGAAGACTTGGAACAGGAAGCATTCGGCTGCGCTGCGAGGTCTAGACCCTGGACACATATCTCTCGCGCTCCGTCACTGCTCGTTACCCTCATGGTCGCAATAAAAGGTGATACCAATGAACACCAACATGCTGATATTCAGACCTCGAACGTATGCGAGAATGTAGTGTCTCATGGTTTTACATTCAACTGTGACTGCTATGTCGCGTATACGAGCAGGCAATACAGAATGTTTCAGTCAAACTAAGTGTCCCCCATCCAGCATGGTCATCTTCTTCCATCTTTATATTGTTGTTTACTGCAAATTATAATAACTAGCTTAATAGTCAGTAGGTCAAATTCCGGTCCATTCGGATGGTTTCCTGGTGCCCACAGTACGTTTTAATTGGGGTACCGTCCGAGTAATCAGGTCTACTAGGTTCCTCAGGTTACCAATCAGTAAGTGCAATCTATTCTACTTAAGTTACATCAGTACAGGTTCAATCGGTTATATCAGTACGGGTTTGAATCAAGGTTTTCTATGTATGGTTGACCGAAAGGTTAGTATCAGTAAGGTTGAATAAGGTTATAGAGTAATAAGGTTGAAATAGTTATATAGTAAGGTTGAATAAGGTTTTATATAGTAAGGTTATAGGTTATATGTAAGAATAAGTAAGGTTGATAGTAAGGTTGAAATGGTTAATAGTAGGATAAATAAGGTTATATAGTTCAGAATTGAAATCAGGTTTAAATAGTAAGGATAATAATATTCTATATGTAATTGCTTGTGAAGGTTCTCTTTCTCTCAGGTCATGGTATAATCTTTGTATTCAATTAGATCATCTCTGGACTTGAAATGTATGTTTCTTGGAAGACGTTTCGGCTAGTCCATCATATCCGACATCCGACGTTCGGCTAGTCTCCGAATTGAGAAAGGCGGGCAGTCCGGATGACCTAGCGAAACGTCTTCAAGACTACATTTTCAAGTCGCATTTGATTAATTGAATAGCAACAGATATTATAATATTAAGGTTAAATAAGGTTATATACTAAGGTTTGAATAGGTTTGATAGTAAGGATTAAATAAGGATCTATAGTAAAGATAAATAAGGTTATATAGTAAGGTTGAATAAGGTTTAGGTAGGTAGGTGAATAATGTTATATAAGTAGGTTCAGTAAGGTTATATATTATGATAAAAAAAGGTTAAATAAGGTTTATCATAGTAAGGTTGAATAGGTTATATAGTAAGGATCAAATACGGTTTCTATATTCGGTTTGACTAGGTTAATATCTAAGGATCAGTCAGGCTTATATAGTAAGGTTAAATAGGTTATATAGTAAGGCTGCAATGCAGTTTATTCTAGTAAAGGTTAAATAAGGTTAGAAACTAGGTGTGTACACATGGATGGTCTCCATACCCTACTAGGAAATTAGGTGTGTACACATGGGTGGTCTCCATACCCTACTAGGTGTGTACACATGAATGGTCTCCATACCCTACTAGGAAACAAGGTGTGTACACATGGATGGTCTCCAAATGCTACTAGGTGTGTACACATGGATGGTCTTCAAACGCTACTAGGTGTGTAAGCATGGATGATCTCCAAACACTACTAGGAGTCTAGGTGTGTACACATGGATGGTCTCCAAACCCTACTAAGAGACTAGCAGGGTTATTCAACAAAAGTTCTTATCATTTAAAATGGTGCTAATTATGCCCCAACGAATCGGATGTTGGCTTTCAAATGTTAAATAAGATCTGGTTGGCTGTGGCAAAATTAGCACTATTTTAAATGATAAGAACTTTTATTGACTCTCCCTGCAGGTGTGTATACATGGGAGGTCTCCAAACCCTACTAGGAGAATAACTGTAGATTGTGTGATATGTAGTTATAAAAAATGGTGGTCTGACCAGTAGATAAAATCTCTTCTCTAAAGGCTGGGTACACAACATCAGATTTTTTTCCCCAGCTCACCATTTGCCACTAGCCCAGTGAGCAGTAAAAAAGGACGAATCACTGTTGATCGAGGATCTTTGGACCAACTGACCATTACATAACAATATGGGTCATTCGGCCTGAAAATTTGCTTGTGTGTATTGAGCCTTAAAAACCTAATGTGATTGGGTTACTACATAGTAACTCATTAATAAAAGTGATTGGCTTCCATATGTCTACCATTTTTTATGGATTGTTTTATTTAGAGGAAACATTGACATTAAAAAGTCTGTAAACCAAAAAAACTGAATACTTAAATATTATTTGCTGTATGATTATGAATATCTGTTTTATTCAGTTAGATCAACGGGACTTAAAGGGCAAGTCCAGCCTAAAAACAAGTAACTTTTAAAATGCTTATTACCCCCCAAAACTTCACTTTCGCAAAGTTCCTAAAGTTCAAAGATCCCCCAGAACTGACTTACCTGACCTGGTCCCTCGCCGTCTATTCCACGCACCCTGCTCCTGTTTCGAGCAAAACAGCTGCGCTGACAGCCGCTTCACTTCCTGGTCGCGGCTGTCAGGCGATTGGGCGTGACGTCACGTCGCGCCCTAACTGACAGCCGTGGAGTAGAAGTGGCGAGGTAGGTAAGCTGTGGGGGATCTTTGAACTTTCGGAACCTTGTGAAAGTGAGGTTTTGAGTGGTAATAAGCATTTTTTTAGGCTGGACATTCCCTTTAAAGATTAGTTCTTGAACAACTCACTTTAAGTCCAGTTGATCTAACTGGATATAACAGATATTATCTGCTGTAATTGTATGTAATAATACAAGTTCGATTCCACCCTTGGACACATCTGCAAGGAGATTCTATGTTCTCCCTGTGCTTGCGTGGGTTTCCTCCAGGCACTCCGGTTTCCCCCACAACCATAAAGACATGCTGATAGGTTGTATGTGTCAAATAAATGTGCTTAGATTGTAAGCTCTTTGGGACAGGGCCTGATGTGCATTGAGTAAATAATTGTAAAGCGCTGCGGAATATGTAGCGCTATATAAGAAATAAAATACATACATACATAATATTGGCCTAAGGCAGTGATGCCCAACTCACATTTTTTTCGTGGCACATGGACTTGCGGGGAAGTGTGGCAAGTGTTGTGGTGTAGGCGTGTCATGTGCGTGTTGTGGGGTGTAACTAGGCTATGCCCACCGCTGGCCAGAGCATTGGGTGGCACTAGTGCGGACCCCAGAATTAGCCAGGTTGTGCAGCTCTTGCCTAAGGGAAGGAGGATTTTTCAGTTGCACAACTTTCTGTTGCTAATTGGAGCTGGATTTGAACCTCCACCTATAAGGTATCATTATAGATACAGATATACAGAATTGGGTCAACAGTGACTAATAGACAGAGTGTGGTCTTGTATAACTCTGTGTATCCCACCCAAGAGTCTGAATTTAGATATAGTTTAAATGTCATTGTATATTGTATAGAATTTCGATGGATTGAAATTTAGTTCCATACATAGTGATGGTAAATGGACTTTCATGATGCAGATATAAATTCAAAAAGAAATTTTGAATCTGGCGTCCTGTTAAAAGGCCCCCATGATTTCCTGTGAATGATTTTCCATGAACACCCCAACCACCTTAAATGTTCTCTACCTCCCCCTATGGTAAACCTTCTTTAGAATTCGCCTACCTTGCCTGCCTTGGGGGTGTATGGATGAACACCCTAGAAGATGGGAGACTCCACATGGGGAAAGCTTCTCCTGATTGCGCACTGCTGAGTCTTTTTGTAGAAAGGCGAATAAAATGTCATCTTAACCAGCAGTTTCTGTGTGTTTCAGCCCATTTAGCGTCTTTAGTGGAACATGAGCCACAGCAGATTTGACTAAACTATCTGGTTGTTTCCATGTCGGCTGGTGATAGCAGTTTGACAGCACGTAGTACTAAGATCTTTATGTTTTCTGCATTGATGTGTAATAGTGTCCAGCTAGTAAGTCACTAATGAGGTAAATGTGACAGTCCTGTCATTATGTAGTTGTCACTGGGGTAATAGATACGTTGAGGCAGCGTTTGGATCCATTTCCCTATCTTACATGTCTGACTTAACCTGTCACAATTAGACTATCCTGACAAGTCTATCGGCACTTTCCTACCAACCCGTCTGTATGGATCAGTTATTGTCTCATTAAACCCACTGGGGTCCAGAAGGGCCCTATTCACCTTGCCATGCTCTTAACTAAAATATTAACCCTTTAGTTGGGGGTGAAGCTCCATTGACATCTCAGAAAGAGTTAATAATAGTCCTGGGGCCGCTTGGGAAAGCAGAAGGCAATGGACCAGCTCATTCTGTCTTATTTCCTGCTAAATAGTAATGTTTTGGTTTAGTTCCCCTTTAAGATAATGATACAAGGGTGGAAAGGAGATGGTTAATAATAACCATGGGGTAACAGGAGACTTATAGAATATTGATATTATTACCTGCAGTAAATATGTTCAATATATCACAGTAATGTGAATTTTATTATACCAAACAGCCATATTCCTGCAGGTGAGGTTCGTATAATCGGATTATTGTTTTCTTACTATATGACTTGGATAACCCTGACCTATGGTAGGGGGTCTATAATGTTAGTGAAGTCTTCAATCATTTAGAGGGTTCTATAAAGGTTGGAATGGGGACATGACTATGGGCAGGGTAAGTTTAACGTTGGATGTGGCTTGTGTAGACTGGGGAGGTGTCAAATTGCTCTTTCTACTTTTAAGCACTTTGTGCAGTTGCATAGGTTGTACACCTATGAAGACAATGAAGAACCCAATAAGGGAAGGAAACTAACCAGTAATAACAATGCATAATTGCATGAGCAGATAAAAATTTCTTGTCCCAACAAGTGAAAGCTTCCCATGTAATGGAAATGTGAACAGTCACTATAAAACCAAACATAGAAACACAGGACTTACTTACTGTGGGTTTTTTTTGTTGTTGTTGTTATTGGTTATTTTTTCTTAAAACATAAAAAAACTCTTTAGTAAATTAGTCCCATGTAGCTTTACCCTTAATGTGAATACAGTATAAAATGGAACATTGCCGCTCCTGAACATCAGTTGCCGTAGGTTAAATTTACCTACTTATTCTCCTAGGATCTTTCCAGTCTAATTTATGGGATATTTTGATGTGTACCAGCCTTTATTTTAATGTTATTTGGCTATACCAATCCCCTCTGACTCCATATAACTTTCTGTTTTCTATCACTCATGTCCATAAAATGTATAATATACAATTCATGTCTATATTACTGTCTCTCAAAGATACATTATAATAATTACGTGTTATACTTCCATGTTCTCATGACCATCGGTGACCCAGAAGACATTTGATCTTGTTGGGCTTTTAGAAACATCTAACTGCTTTATAAGACAAGTCAATTCCTTCCAAACCAAGTATTCCATGGCCACTTTCCAAGCCTGTAACACATATTTAAAAAAAAAGAGTCCTTCAAAGATTAATACCCAACCCCAAAAACATTTGGTGACACCCTAATAAACATTTGAAAACCTTTAGAGTTTTTTTTCCACTTTTAAAATGTAGAAGGAGTACCAGGAGGCATGTCAGACACATTTTGGTTCCATTATCCATTAGGGGCAATGCTTAACATTTTGGATGACCTCCTGCTGTTTTTTTTGTTTTGTTTTTACCAGTATCTCATCCAAACTAGTTAAGGCTCATTAAGATAAAAGTGATGGTTAAGATGATCATACACAGGTGATATTGGCACAGATTTTCACATAAGGGTGTTGTCCATTGAAATCAACCAATGAACTAAACTCTTTATAAGCTGGATTGGTTCTTTGGAGAACATACAGAAGCAGATATCAGCAAGATCCCATCATGATCACATAGATAACCTTAATCTTCTTCCTCTAAAGAGTTTAATGCCAATTTGTATCTGTTTGTAGAGTCAGTAAAGGAGTATTTTCCGCCATGAAGCTCGGGAAGGTTCGCCCACCAAAGGAGGAGAGCAGAAGGCAAGGTAAAGTGGGTGTTAAATCAAGTTGGATATTGCACCTCCCATATGGCCATCCACAGGAAGTATAGTATATACGGAAAAAATAATTTCTAGCCATGCATAATGGGTAGAAGGATATGTTCTTTCATGAGCCTTCTGATGCCCTATTTCACCCCTTTAATGTCCCTGCAGCTGCCCATACTTCACTGTGAATGTGTAAAATATAAATGCAGCCTGGTTATCTCCATAAACATTGAACTATGTAGAATTTTACCTTTGCCCAGTAAAATTCTTACTCCTTAAAAGGGTAACTGTAGTCTCCATACCAGTGACCTTTATTAAAAGGAGCACATTAATACATTTAAAATGACTAGCTGCAATCTATGCAAACCTACAGCAGTATAAATAGTGGTGTTTCCAGTTAGCACTGTGAGCTGTGACATCACCAGCACCATTGCTCTGACCCCCATGCCACAGGCACTGAGCATGCCCAGTTGTATCCTACTGCTGAAACTGCATTTAAATTACTTCAGAAAAGATTTTTTGTGGGTGTGTGGCTTCTTACACAGCTCATCACGTGATTGTCACACAATTCCTTGTTAATCCTGACTGTAAATTTAAAATCCTATAACTTAGAACCCAGAGAAGCTAGAGACCTCTTTTAGATAGACACTTGTTTGGAGAACACAGTTATCCTTTAAACTTTTTCCTGCACATGGGACTGTAGGATATTTAAGTACTTCCTGGAAATGGGTCATTTCTAGCATTGAACTTGCCAAGGAGGCACTTTGAAAAGGTGAGATTAGTACAGAGGTGTGACAATATATTATAAGAGACCAGTAGAGGCCTCGAGCTGTTTTTTAGACACAGAATCCTTTTCCATGTATGTCCACTTTCATTCCTATAGTCTTCTATAGATAAAGGTTAATTCAATAAATTTTGGTAATATTGTTTGTTAAAATAATATACATGGGATTGGAGGGGCTGCAGAATTTAAAAATGCCAGAATCCACATACCAAAGTTGAAAAAATAAAAACAATTAACCCTGTGTGTTCAAACTTATTTTATTAGCAGTATACATCCCAGAAAATACTAATGTTGTTTTTTTATTAGAACATGACTCCTCAAACCCCTGCGGTAAATAGCAGCTAGAGAGCCTAGTTTTAGTGCTGCATATTACCAATAAAATCTAATTTTACATTATTTCCCCAATGTGATGTCTTTACAGATGATCCTGCTGTTCTCGAGACAGAAGACTTGGACAGGAAAGCAATTCGGCTCGCTGGAGGTCTAGACCCTGACACTATATCTCTCGCCTCCGTCACTGCCGTTACCACCAATGTGTCCAATAAAAGGTGATACCAATGAACACAACACTGATATTCCAGACCTAGACAAGTATGGAAGAGATGTAGTGCTAGGTTTTAATTAAACTGTGACTGCTATGTAGAGTATAATGCAGCAGAAAAGAATGTTCAGTCAACTAAATGTTCCCATTCACATGGTATCTTCTTCATCTTTATATTGTTGTTTACTGAAATTATAATAATAATATTAAATAGTAAGGTAAATTAAGGTCAGATAGGATGGTTAAATAAGGTGAAACAGTAAGTTTTAATTGGGGTAAACAGTAAGGTAATATAAGGTTAAAAAGTAAGGTTAATTAAGGTTAAATAGTAAGGTTAAATACTATTAAATAGTAAGGTTAAATAGTAAGGTTGAATAAGGTTATATAGTAAGGTTGAATAAGGTTATATAGTATGGTTGAATAAGGTTATATAGTAAGGTTGAATAAGGTTATAGAGTAAGGTTGAATAAGGTTATATAGTAAGGTTGAATAAGGTTATATAGATAGTGTTCAATGCATTAAGGCCAAAGTTCGTTCACTTCAAAAATGTATAAGTTCACCGATAGGAAATTCAACAGCTATTGGTATCCATTGGTCTCCCAGCACTGGGCTCCATTATTGTCTTATCTGGTTTGGCCCTAGATGAGGAAAGAGAAGTTGGATAAAGTAGAGTAAATTAGACATATTCACTTTGTGGTTTCAGTATGTTTACAGCGTTTTGCACCATACATTTCTTTCTCTGGTTATTTTCTTTATACATTATGAATGAAGGGTCTATTACACGTTCAAGATGATATTTAACCTTACTATAATACACTTATTTAATACCTCACTATAGAACCTGTTTGGAACTTTATTAGTATAAACCAATTATACAATCATTTACCTAAGTGATAACCTTATTCAACCTTAGTAATAAAACTTGTATTGCTAACTCTAATTATATAAACTTATTTACGCTTACTAGTAACCCTATTCAACTTACTATATAACCTTATATCAACCACTAATTGGTTAAATGTGCAATGCCTTGTAATCACACTGACTAATATAACCTTTGACCTCTTTCATCAACCTACTATCTAACCTAATATTCAACCTTACTATATAACCTTATTCAACCTATATATAACCTTATTTCAACCTTACTTATAACCTTATTCAAACCTTACTGATATAAACCTTTTATCACACCATACTATATAACCTTATTCAACCTACTATATAACCTTATTCAACCTTACTATTTAACTTTCTATTCAACACCTATAATATTCTATTAACCTTATTCAACCTGGCCAACTTACATGCCACTTACGCAGATACCCGTACTTCCAACCTGCACTAAATAATACACCCCTTCCGTCAATGTCTAATATCTAAACCTATTTAATCCTTACATGACTACCCCTTCTTTATCCTTACGATATAAGCTTATTTCTCCTTTGTCCGTGCCTCGACATCCTGCCTTCTGTGTTATATAGAGGCCACCCCGCGTATGTACTCAATTATCCCTACGTGGTTATCTTACAACATCCACACTAGGAGTTAACCATCATTCAACAACCTTATATATAACCTTATTCCACCCTTGAGCAACCCCCGTGATTCATGTTGACCCCATTATTGCAATCGTTTCGTATGATTCACTCGGAGTGTATATCTCGTAAGGAGGATAACGCTAGTTATCCTTACGATACACTACGCCTTGTAATCCTATAACTGACCGCGTATTGAAAGCCTGGACACGGGAGGGCTAGTATAACCTTATTTAGCCGACGAGTCGCACCGGAGGGAGGTTGAGGATGCGACCTTTTGGATGTAGCCGTACGAGTAACCTGAGGGAGCTGGACAATGAAACCTTAGGGAGTCCGTACGGATATAAGCGGAGGGAGCCGTACGATAACCTTATGTGAGACCGACGGTATAACCGGAGTCATCCTGTACGATCTAGAACGTAGGCGATCCTTACTGAGATATAACCGTATTCAACCTTACTATCTAACCGAGGCAACCGGTACGAGAGAACGGGAGGGAGCCGGAGAGAGACCGGAGGACAGGCCAGGAGGAGAGAAGCGGAGGGAACGGACGAAGAGAGAGAAAGGAGGGCCGGACGAGAGAACCTGAGGGGCCGGACGAGAGAACCGGAGAGGAAACCGGACGACGAATAACCGAGGGAGGCCGGACGAGAGAACCGGAGGGAGCCGG
Source organism: Hymenochirus boettgeri (assembly GCA_019447015.1). Lineage (NCBI taxonomy): Eukaryota > Metazoa > Chordata > Amphibia > Anura > Pipidae > Hymenochirus > Hymenochirus boettgeri. The sequence continues at coordinate 295,677,525 of CM033473.1, forward strand.
AGAGCGAACCGGAGGGAGGCGGACGAGGAACACCGGAGACAACCGGACGAGAGAACCGAGGGAACCGAACGAGAAACCTGGATAAGAGCCGGGACGAGAGAAACCAAAAAAAAAAAAACTGAGGGATCCGGAGTAGAGAACGTCGAGGGAACAGGGACGAGAGAAACGGAGGTAGCCGGACGAGAGAACCGAATGGGACCCGACTAGAGAAACTGACGGGAGCCTTACGAGGAGAACCATAGCAACCGGAAGAGAGAACCCGAGGTGAGCCGGAAGAGAGAACCGGATGCAACGTACTAGATAAACCTTATTTAACCTAAGAGGTACCGGGGGGATCCGTACTAGATGAGAACGGACTTGAAAACGGTACTATATAAACCTGTATTCAACCTGACTAGGCGTAACCGGAGGCAACCGGACGAGGAGAACCGAGGGAGCCGGACGAGAGAGCAGGAGGGAGCCGGACGAGCGAAACCGGAGGCAACCGGGAGGAGAGATACCGGAGGGATACCGGACGAGAGGAAGGGAGGGAGCCGGACGAGGGAACGGAGGGCCAACGGAAATCGAGAGAACAGGAGGAGGACGCACGAGAGAACAGGAGGCACCGGACGAGCGAAACCGGATCGGCGGCGACGAGAGAACCGGAGGCAACCGGTACGAAGGAACGGAGGCAACCGACGAGAGAACCGGAGGCAACCGGACTGAGAGCAACGGAGGGAGGCGGGAAGAGGAAACCGGAAGTAGGCCGGAGGATAGACCGAGGGGAACCGGGAGAGAAAACGGAGTAGCCCTACTAGAGAACCGAGGGAGCAGGACGAGAGAATCCGGAGGGAACCGGACGAGATACCGGAGGAGCCGGCGATGCGAAACCGGAGTGAGCCGGACGAGCGCCGGAGGGAGGCGGACGAGAGAGCCGGAGGCAACCTGACTAGAGAACCGGAGGGAACCGAACGAGAGAACCGGAGGGAGCCGGCACGAGAGAACCGGAGGGGCCGGAGGAGAGAAAAGGAGGGAGAACGGACGAGAGAAACGGAGGAGCCGGACTGAGGAGAACCGAAGGGACCGGACGAGAGAACCGGACGGAGCGGGACTGAGAGAACCAGAGCAACCGGAAGAGAGAACCGGGGGAGCCTGGACGAGAGAACCGGAGGCAGACCGGACGAGAGGAAACCGGGGAGGGAAGCCGGACGATGGGAACCGGGGGGAGCGACGGAGAGAACGGACGGAACCGGACGAGAGAACCGAGCAACCCGGACTAGCGAACCGGAGGAACCGGACGAGAGAGCAGGAGGGAGCCGGAAGAGAGAGCCGGAGGGGAGCCGGGCGAGCGAACCCGCGGCAAACGGAGGATAGAAGGCGGAGGGAACAGACGAAGAAAGCGGAGGGCCGACGAAGGGAACGGAGGCAACTTAACGAGCGAACCGAGGGAGGGGACGAGAGAACCGGATCAACAGGACGAGAGAACCGGAGGGAACCGAACGAGAGAACCTTAGGGAGGCGGAAGAGAGAAACCGGAGGGAGCCGGAGGAGGAAATCCGGAGGGAACCGGTACGAGAGAAGGAGGGGCCGGACGAGAGAACGAAGGGACCGGACGATAGAAACCGGACGTAGCCGGAAGAGGAACCAGAGGAAACGGAAGAGAACCGAGGGAGCCGGGAAGAGAGAACCGGAGGCAACCGGACGGATAAACCGGAGTGAACCGGGACGAGGGAAACCGGGGGGAGCCGGAACGGGAGACAAAAAAAAAAACCCCCGGGACTGGAACCGACGAGAGAACACCGGAGGAAACCGGACGAGCGAAACGGAGCAACCGGACGAGAGAGCCGGAGGAGCCGGACGAGAGAGCCGAGGAGCCGGACGAGCGAACCCGGGCAACCGGAGGAGAGAAGCGGAGGGAACCGGACGAGAGAGCGTGAGGGAGACGGACGAGGGACCCGGAGGCAAGGAAAACGATCGAACCGGAGGGAGGCGGACGAGAGAACCGGAGGCTACAGACGAGAGAACAGAGGTAACCGAAGAGAGAACTCGGAGGAGGCGGACGAGAGAACCGGAGGGAGCCGGAGGAGGAGAACGGAGGGAACCGGAGAGGAGAAACGGAGGGAGCGTATCGATAGAAACCGTAGGGAACCGTTGAACGAGAGAACCGGATGAGATGGACGAGAGAACCAGAGGCAACCGTAAAAGAACCGAGATGGAGCCGGGACGATATCACCGTAGGCAACCGTGATAGCGAAACCGTATGGAACCTGTGGTATCCTTTACTATGAGAACCGGACGTACCGGGACGGAGAACCGGAGGCAACCGGACGAACTAACCTTATTCAACCTTACTATATACCTTATTTATCCTTAATATATAGCCTTAGGAAGCCGTACTATCTAACACTGATTCACCCGTGAGGATATAACCTTATTTAACGTTACTAGATAATATCTGTGTAATTCAATTGTATGTATGCAAACTGGGACTTGAAATGTAGTTACTGAAGACTGTGTCGTAGTCATCCGACGGCTTTATCAATTCGGATGACTAGGCGAAACGGCGTATGTAGGAGGACTCGAAAACGTCGGCAAGAACTACATTCAAGTCCGTGAGTCGAAGGAGACAACAGAGGGAGACCAGGACCGGAGAGGACGGAGAACCGGCACAAGCACGTACGAGATAAGCGGAGGGAGCCGGACGAGGGAACCGGAGGCAAAAGGAAGATGAGAACCCGGAGGGAGCCGGAACGAGAGAACCGGAGGCAACCGGACGAGCGAAACCGGACGGCGGCGGACGAGAGACCGGAGCAACCTACTATAGGTTGAATATGGTTATATAGTAAGGATAAGTAAGGTTATATAGTAAGGATAAATAAGGTTATATAGTAAGGTTGAATAAGGTTATATAGTAAGGTTGAATAAGGTTATATAGTAAGGTTGAATAAGGTTATATAGTAAGGTTAAATAAGTTTATATAATAAGGTTAAATAAGTTTATATAATAAGGTTGAATAAGGTTAGATAGTAAGATTTAATATGGTTATATAATAAGGTTAAATAAGGTTATATAGTGAGGTTAAATAAGGTTATATAGTAAGGTTAAATATCTCTTAACTTATAGACCCTTTATTCATATGTATAAAGAAAATAACCAGAGAAAGAAATGTTATGTGCAAAACTCTGTAAACTACTGAAACCCAAAGTGAATAGGATTATCTATTTATAAACTCTTTCCTCTCTAGGGCCAAACCAGATATAAAAATGGAGCCCAGTGCTGGGAGACCAATGGATTACCAAGTAAGCTGTTGACATTTCTATGGTTACTTAATACATTTTTGATAAGTGAAAGACTTTGCCTTAATGCATTGCACATATTCTGTCAAACTAATTTTCCTGCTTTTTTTGTTCTTCTTTCTCGCCTTTCTCTAACCCTTCGCTCTCCTCACCAACTTCGCTTTTCTACTTCCACTTTTGCTTCCCCCTTTTCTTTCCCTTTCCCACACAGATCTTCCAGCTGCCTTCAGTGCTCATCTGCTGGCCCTTCAATTTAACAAAGGGGGTCAAGGTCTTTGTCTTTATTTTCATTGATTATTAAAGGAGAACTAAAGCTAAAATACAAGTGACCTAGGTGAACTCTGTTATTACTATCTAATAGATTGCTGTAACTCTCTCCTCTGAAATCAACAGTATTTTGGAGAAATTGTCTGTTTATATCTGCAGGTTTCTTTTACTGAGTGCTTTACAGACCAAAAAGCATGGATGCTCACTAAAGCAGTGGTGCCCGACTCACGGGTGGTGGTCTGTATGTGGCCAATTTTATAAATATTTAGGTGTGTGGGGCCTGCATGTGGATGTGGCTTTGGGCATAGCCTTGTGGGCCTGGGGAGTTTGGGCGGTCCATCAAGGAGTCTGGGCTGTTCAGGGAGGAGCTAAATAAGAGGCCAAGGTGCCTCTACTGAGGCCCCAGCTTGTGGCAGGTTGGGAACTCACCCCCCAAATAACTACTGGGTGACCTGCCCATGAGCTCTCTGTAAGCAAGACTGAGAAAACTTATTGTTGTTCATTTGGAAGGAGGGGGATCAGGGTTGCCAGATGTCCCTATTTAGACAGGATTGCCCCAACTGCAGGGACAAATTCCCGTGTCCCGCAGTCAGGGCTGAAATCTTATCCAACAGAGGGAACTGCCAGCCCCGCCCCTGGAATGCCCACACAGTTACGCCCCTAACCCAACCTCACGTTATCGCCGCCCAGTCTCCTCCCCCGAAATTCTCAGCCTCTGCCCCATCACGCATCCTGTGATATCACCTCCACACCCCCTCCCAATCCGGGGCACCAAAAATCTGGCAAACCCTGGAGAGGATGCAGAAATTAGAAACCTACACAATCACAGATGATTTCTCCACAATGCTGCTGATTACAAAAGGTATTATTTACAGAAATGTATTAGTTAGGAATAGATTAATCCTTGCAGGCTCCTCTATATTTTAATTTCAGTTCTCCTTTAAGTGGGAATTAAACCTAAAAAAATAAACTTTAACAAAGGTAATGCAGCAGTCTAGCACTTTGTTTTGCTATTTATTTGTTTTTATAAGTTGCCCCGTATTTTTTTAACCAGCTGCAGAAGGATCTTCACTGAGCATGTGCAGACTGGGACCTTTGCAGTTATCTGATGTAGCTCCTCCTTCTGTTTCTGATTGCTGCCTTATCTTCCTTAAAATTTTCATTTTTTTAGGTATAATTCCCTTTTAACATTACAGTTTAATGTCTGTAATTTAGACAAATGTGGAGCATTGATATTGGGTGATATATCCTACTTCTTCCCCTTCCTCGTTTTTTTTTACCTTTGAAAGGGAAAAAAATCTGGATGAAGAAATAAAAGATCCAATGGAGTCAGCTAATGTCCGGAAAGATAGGGAATCACAGTAATTAATGAAAACTAGATCCCAATAATGAAGTAAAACTGGGAAATGGACACAGAGTTCCTCTTAGCATTATGGAAGTATGGACAGCTTAGATGACTTTGTGGGTAGAGAGTGGGATCTCCTGACCAAGTATGATGGACCTTCATTCGTAAAAATATAGAACCTGGTAGAGTTATAAAGCCTGTGGTAGATACATGGCTTCCCTTCCCTTGGAGCGTCATTAAACAGCTTGTCCTTACTAAAAACAAAAAACTTGTGACCTGTTATCTGCCCGCAACTGCTATTTTTACCAGTATATTACATGCACTTGTAACCAGATATTTAATTCTATTCCATTCTAGCAAAGGTATCTGTCTCCTCCCTCTGCTCAAAGAGCTTTTAATATGCTTGAGCATGTGCAGAGGAGGCAACAGATTAAAGGATAACTATCGTGTGTATAAAGTTTTTTTGAAAAACAGTTAAAATGAAAAGTAGTTGGGACAGGGATATAGGAGGAGCACCAGCTCAAAGAAAACTGGTTCTGCCAGACTTCCTCCAGGCTTCAGCACTATCTTTAATACAGGAATAGTCCAGGACTAACCTGGCAAATGAAAACTCTACGTGCTACAGCTCCTTAATGAAATGTTATTGGAGTTTGGAATAATCAATCCAACCTCCCTGCCCTAGGTACTTTCTATGTATAAAAAGTCAATTCAGGTAATAAAATACAAAATATATCAGTCAGAGTTGGGGGGTAGGTACATTTATCAATAGTGTGCAGTGTACAGCCAATGTACAGTTGGTATATTGCTTTGAGACCTTAGTCATTTTAGGCTCCCTTTCTCTCATTGACCTTCCTTGCTTCTTTCTTCTCTCAAGGCTCCTTCTTTCATTCTTAGAGATTGCTAATATATTTCATGTTCTGACCCTCTGTGCTCCTTTCCAAAAGGTTAGCATCACTGTAATAGAGGCCCGGCAGTTGGTGGGACTCAATATGGATCCTGTGGTCTGTGTAGAGGTGGGAGAGGAGAAGAAATACACATCAATGAAGGAATCTACAAACTGCCCTTATTACAACGAGGTAAGGGAATATATCTAGGGTATAAATATTCAATGTGTCTTTGATTGCGAGCAAAACATCTCCACATAAATAAACACGCAAACACAATATGGGGTGTAACGGTCACGCGGTGTAGCTCATCAAAGAAAACAATCTGAATTTGGCTTAAAGGGTATTTCCACCCCCCCAAACTAAATTTTGGTATTTGGTAAGAAATGGCTATAATCCTCGCCCTTGGTTTATAGCACTCACAGGTTACCAGCCTTACCAGGAGGGGCTTGACCAGCATCCACTCCTGTGATTGGCTTAAGTGTGAAGCCTAAGCCAATCACAGGAGTTGATGCTGGTCGAACCTCTCCTGCTTGATTTCCATTTTAGGAAAGGCACAGAAGTTAAGCAGAAGGCAGCGGGGGAAGGAAGGCTGGTAAGTACATTTCGGGGGATCTGTGAATGTCATAAATCAAGGTCGATGTTTATAGCCATTTCCTACTAAATACCAAAACTTTGTTTGGGGAGTGGACATACCCTTTAAGGTGGTTACCAACTGTACCGACATACGACAATCGGCAGAACGAATCCGTCAGGATGATCATCAAAAAAAATGAGGACAGTCGTGGATCGTTGGTCTTAGATCGTTTAGGCTTAATTTTCGTAAAAATGTCACACGATGGGTCGTCGGGCAAATCGTGCGAAAATTATCTGACATGTGTAAAAAGCTTTAGAGTGTCCTATCTTCTAAACAAGCTCTGCCAGTACTGGGGATCGAACCATTTGCTGTTTAACCTGTTCTTATGTAATGTACTAAAATTCTAAAACGGGGTCTGGCAGATTTAAAAAAATATCAGGGAGATTCAATAAAAGATCTTATCATTAAAAATGGTGCTAATTTTGCCCCAACCAATCAGATCTTATTTAACATTTGAAAGCTAACATCTGATTGGTTGGGGCAAAATTAGCACCATTGTAAACGGTAAGAACTTTTATTGAATAACCCTGTGTATATTTTATTTCTTATAGGGGAGATACAAGGTTGAAGGAAGAAATGTTTTCTTTATTATGCTCTATCACATATCTTCATCCTACTGTCCTCTTTTAAAGTTCGCGTGATCTCCCATTTGCTTGGATATGAAGATCCAATTTCCAACAGAAGCCATGTAGTCTGGTTACATTGTTTCAAGTCAGGTGTAGACAAACAGATTGTATCTCTATGTATACAGCATCTAATGTGAATTTCTGAGTGAGAAGTGACCCACAATGCTTTGCAGCCCTTGGTGAATTTCTTAATGCTAAAAACTCCGCTTGTTGTTGCCAATTAACTACGGTCTTTAAACCTTGTCATCACAAATCTTTTGTTTCTCTCTTCTTGCAGTACTTTGTCTTCGACTTCCATGTGCCGCCTGATGTCATGTTTGACAAAATAATCAAATTGTCAGTAAGTGTTTTTCCGTATTTTCAGTTTTTTATAACAGATAAAATGTTTCTGTATTAAAGTGATGAATCTCCGGTTCGATTTGGAAAACTGATTGTTTCAAAATCCACGGATCCAAGAATCTTGAGAAATTTTCAAAACGCAGAACTTTTTAAGAAAAATATTAACCCAGGCGTCCCTAGAACTTTTTGTACATCTGAAAAAAAATTTCAAAATGTTGCTCCCCTCTCAGCACAAAGCTCCAAAGGCTGGTCAATGATGCCCATAGTGACTGGTATTAGATGCCAACAGCTGATGGAAATGTTTGACCTAACATGTCACGGCTTCAACCTGCTATTAAAAGTGACAGTACAACCAAAAAAATGTTGGTTTTTTTTTTACAATGGCTTTTTGAGGACCCTGGTCATATGGGGCCCAGGGCACTGATGTCAGATTTTTTTTTATGCCATCAAAACTAACTGCCTCCCTACAGGTGCCTGCTCTGTACTGTGCTTCCACTTGCCTCATAGAGAGGTGGGCCTTGACTAAAACACTCGAAATAAAATGCTGTAAGGAAAACGATGTTATTTTAATCGGAAATCAAAATGTCTATTAAATAAAAAAAATGCAGAAGAAATATCGGAAACGAAACTCAGGAGTTTGGGTTGGTCCATCTCTAGTGAAAAACACAACAGTTGCACTGGGATTCAGGAATTGGAACACCAGAAGGGTTGCAGTTTTCTATGAAGATGAAATATTCTTAATAATAGTTCTTACTACTGTATACTGATCGTTATATTGATGACAATGATTGGAGGATTTGACATCTCGCATCTCGTTAGGCTTCTCCATAGAAGCTCAATATTGTTAAACACCAAGAGCTGATTCCACGTTGGGGCAAAAGTGTCTGTTTCAGACACCTGGAAAACACCAGACCTGACGGTGATATATGTATTTATAGTGTGTATCTGGTTTTATTTATCTTTAAACCTGAATATTACTCTCCGGCAAGGAGGGAAGGTTCATCTTAATGGCAAGCAAACGTCAAATTGATGTTCTCTTCCTAAAAACATCAATTTGCCCCAACCATGTAACTTCACTGTATACTGCATGGGTTTTGCGTATGTATTTTATCAATCTTAGCTGCCTACATTTACGTATTTATCGCTGTGCAGATCGACCAATAGAAACTGCATGTCCAGTTAATTAAAGCTTGTAGTGAAAGTTAGAAGTTCTTGGCTCTGTACACTGGGCTCTGAGTTGTTGAAGAAAAAAACGAGCAAAGGGATCCGAGATTCCATGCATCGGCAGCAAACAGCTAGGGCCTGGTACATGTGGGCCCGTTCGCTGGAACTTGCTTTTCTAGAAGAACAATGTGATGTGAGCGGTTTTTAGAAATATAATAGTACCCATTGTTACTGTAGGAACCACCTGACGGTCTCACTTGCTAAGAAGTGCCTCTATTGGCATTAGTGATTCTCAATGGTAAAATGCGGGAAAGGATCCTTACTTGTGTAACTAAGGCCTATGGGTGGGAAAAAGACTGCAGGCCAGGTTCCCTAGTTGCTTTTTAATTTCCTCAAAATCCACAGGAAGGCCCCAGAGAAAATCTTTACGCTGCTTGCTAAGGCCAAGCCACAAGTTTAGACTTCCAATCTTGGATTGTAATGTCCAACCTGCGGCCAAAGGCCCGTTGCCAGGGCAACTGGATTTAAAAAAGCAAACAATCAGTATATTAATAGGAAAAAACCTTATCTGACAACCATGAAAATGGTATTTATTTAAAACCTTCAGTGTGGGCATTGAAGATTGCCTGTACTTCCACCAGTATGTTTAGGTTTTTTTAAAAGTAAAATTCTTCCTTTCAGGGCAAAATTGATCATATAAACATACAGTCCATTAAATGCAGGTTACCTTAAGGAAGACACCCACTTGACCTTTCCCACAATTCTTTCCCCGTATCCAGTCCACGATTAGAAGTAAACAGGATATCCTTGGAAGGGAACGCGAGCATGAGCATAGGCCGATGCGCTATTGTTGGACATCATCCCAGATGAGGACATCAGGATACTGTGCGTGAGGGCTGTGCAGGATAGCATACAGAGACGTTAGGAAGTCATGTAAGAGAAGTATTGTCCACTACCAATGGCGGAAATTATTGATTACAAGGAACACATTTTCCATTTGTAGAATTTAAGGCCGATATGTAAGATACAACAAGCTCCAGACACAGCTGCTAAGATGATTCAGTGCTTATTAATGGTGGTGTTGGGTTCAGGTACCACAGGAAATTTACGAGGCTGTGTTTGCTCATAGCAGACCTGGCATAAAAAACAGGACAATTGGAGGACCGTATGCAAAGTGTTTAACTAGCTTGGATAAACAGTAGTGAGAAAAATGATCCACCTATTGCCAGGAACCGAGCTTTTGAAGGAAATTCTTCACCAGTTTGTGCTTTGACCGTGTTTTTATTCATTTGGGGATCTCATGGTCTGGGCCTGGTGCCACATGTTCTCCTGTTCGGGAATCATCATAAGTGCTGTGATTCCACTTTGGGGCTCCCACCAACACCAATCACATCATGAGACATTAAACAGAAAAGTGTTACCGCTGCAGCTAAGACTTAAGCCTCCCTCGCCCTGTCCACTTACGTTCGTCCATTTTGGTCTGGTCTTTGTTGGCCACGGGACAAAGCGGCTGTTAAAGAAAATAAAATTGGTTAAAGTAGCTCAACATATGAAATTATTAGGGGATCCGTGTACCAAGTACAGGTGACACAAGAATGAATGGGACATCAATGTGTGTTTTAGTGACAACCATTAACAGTTCCGTGTTGGGCCATGGCGGTGTTTGGGTGTTCTGTCAATTCAATCCTACAGACTGTATTGTTTACAAAAGAGGTAGGCAATACAGAGTCCCACGATGTAAATCCTGAGGAGGCAAATTAGCTAGTCCACAATAGCACACAATCCAAACAATAAGGACATAATAGACTTAATTCTGGAACCAAGGTGAAAAGAGCTTGCTTCTTTTACATGGAAATCATAAAAAGGAATACAGTAGATATAAAGGAGGCAATTTCACTCACAACAGCTGATAGTAGATCTTCCAAGACCCCCGGAGACAGGCGCTCTGGATACGGTTTTCAGTCTTGATCATATCATGGACATAGTAACCCTTCCTCTACACCACAAAGAGTATAGAAATGATAAGGAATATGGTCCCACACTTTTCTAAGCCACCCCAGACCTCAAAAAAAAAGCGATTGTCTAAAAAAAATGGATAAATCTACAAGATCAAACATCAAAGCTAAGGATGGACTAGGTGGTTGAGCCACGTTGTTTTGACAGTGAATCGTCACCCACGAAGATCTTTTGGGTGTTTGCCAAGGAAACTGGGTCCATCTTGTGGTGAAGGATCCACTAGTTTTTCTTGCCCCGGAAATCGTAACAGTGATAAAAAAAATTTGGGGGTTGGTTGGAATTGTTACAGTGATGAATTGGGGGGGTTGGTATGGAAAGTACAGTGATGAATTGGGGGTGGTGTGGAATGTACAGTGATGAATTGGGGGGTTGGTATGGAATGTACAGTGATGAATTGGGGGGGTTGGTATGGACTGTACAGTGATGCATTGGGGGGTTGGTGTGGAATGTACAGTGATGAATTGGGGGGTTGGTATGGGAATTTACAGTGGAAATTGGGGGGTGGTTGGGTGGAATGCACAGTGATGGAATTGGGGAAAGTTGCTGTGTAGAAGGTTACGTGATGAATTGGGAGGGGTGGGGGTTGGTGTTTGGGGACGTACAGTGATGGAATTGGGGGGGGGTTGGTGTGGATATGTACAGTGATGAATTGCGAAGTTGATTGTAGAATGTTACAGGATTGAAATTGGGGGGTTGGTGTGGAATGTCCAGGATGAATGGGGGGGGTTGGTATGAAGTGTACAGTGATGAATTGGGGGGTTGGTGTGGAATGTACAGTAATGAATTGGGAAGTTGATGTAGAATGTACAGTGATGAATTGGGGGGTTGGTGTGGAATGGAATGTCAGTGATGACTTGGGGGGGGAGTTGTTGGTGTGGATGAATCAGGAATGGATTGGGAAGTTGATGTGTAGATAGTGTAGAATGTACAGTGATGAATTGGGGGGTTTGGATGTGGAGGTGGAAATGTACAGTGATGAATTGGGGGTTGGTAGGAATGTCCAGTGATGCTTTGGGGGGTTGGTTATGGATGTCAGTGAGAGTGGGGAAGTTGGTATGGAATGTACAGTGGATGAATTGGGGAGTGGTTGTGGAATGTACAGTGATGGAATTGGGGAGGTGGTGGCGGGAATTTACAGTGAGAATTGGGTGGTAGTTTGTGGTGTGGAATATGTACAGTAATGAGTTGGGGGGTTGGTGGTATGGAAATGTACAGTGTGGCTTGGGGGGTTGGTTTGTGGATGTACAGTATAATGAATGGGGGGTTGGTGTGGATGTACCGTGATGAATTGGGGGAGTTGGTTGTGGAATGTACAGTGATGAGAGGTGGGGGGTTGGGTATGGAATGTAAGGATGAATTTGGGGGGTGGGGGGTGGGGTGGATGGAAGGTACAGTAATGAATGGAAGGACGTTGATGTGAATGTACCGTGATGAATTTGGGGGGTTGGGGGGGTTGGTGTGGAATGTACTCGGAATGAATTTGGGGAGTTGGTGTGGATGTACAGTGATAAATTGGGGAGTTGGTTGGAATGTACAGTGATAAATTGGGAGTGGTGGGATGTACAGTGATGAGGGTTGGGGGGGTGGTTATGGAATGTACAGTGTATTTGAATTTGGGGGGTTGGTGTGGAATTGTACAGTGATGATGGGAAGGATGGTGTGGAATGGACAGTGATGAAATTGGGGGTGTTATGGAGTACAGTGTGAATTGGGGGTGTTGGATTGGAGTTCCAGTGATAGAATTGGGGGGTTGGTGTGGAATGTCACAGTGATGAATTGGGGAGTTGGTGTGGAATGTACAGTCATGAGAAGATTGGGGAGGTTGGTGTGGAATGTACAGTGATGAGTGGGAGTTGATGTAGAATGTACAGTGATATGAATTGGGGGGTTGGTATGGACTGTACCGGAATGAATTGGGGGGTTGGTGTGGAATGTACAGTGATAAATTGGGGAGTTGGTGTGGAGGAATTGTACAGTGATGGGCGTTGGGGGTTGGTTTTATGTGGAATTGTACAGTTGATGAATTGGGGTTGGTAGGAATGTACAGTGAGTGACTTGGGGGTTGGTGTGGAAGGTACAGTGATGAATTGGGGGGTGGGGTGGATGGAATTACAGTGATAGGAATTAGGGAGTTGGTGTAGAATGTACAGTATTGATGTACAGTGATGAATGGGGAGTTGGTGGGAATGTACAGTGATGATTGAATGGGGAGTGGTGTGGCATGTTGTACCGGATGAATGGGGGAGTTGGTGTGGAATGTACAGTGATGAATTCGGGGGGGAGTTGGTATGGATTGTACAGCTAATTAATTGGGGAGTTGGCTGTGGATTAAAGTGATGAATTGGGGACCCGTCTGGTGTGACCCCACCGTTGGTAAAGCCCCAGCTGACCGCCTGTGCCCCCCCATCTCGGGGAGTTGGTCTGCTGGAATTGTTCACAGTGATGAATTAGGAGTTGGTCGTTAGCTGTACAGTGATGAATTAGGGAGTTGGTGTAGAATGTACAGATTATTGATGTACAGTGATGAATTGGGGGTTGGTATGGATGTACAGGAATGAATTGGGGAGGAGTCTTGGTATGGGGAATGTACAGTGCATGATGAAATGGGGAGTTGGTTGTGGGAATTACAGTGATGAATTGGGGAGTGGTTGCGGAATGACAGTGATGAATTAGGGACAAGTTGGTGTAGATGTAGAATGTACAGGATGCTGTTACAGTGAGGAATTGGGGGGTTGGTATAGTGTGAATGATACAGTAATGAATTGGCGGAGTTGTGTGGAATGTACAGTGATGAAATGGAGGTTGGTGTGGACATGAACAGTGATTGAGTTTGGGGGGGGGGGGGTTGGTGTGGAATGTACAGTAATGAATTGGGGAGTTGGTGTGGAGTACGTAATGAATTTAGGGAAGAGTGGAGTTGGTGTAGAATTTTAGGAATGTACACTTTATGGATGTACCAAGTTTGATGAATTGGGGGGGTTGGTATAGGATGTACAGTAATGATTGGGGAGTAGTAAGTTGGTGTGGATGGTACAGTGATGAATTGGGAGTTGAGTTGGGTGTGAATTGATAGTGATGAATTAGGGAGGTGGTTTGTAGTTGAGACTGTTACAGTGATGAATTGGGGAGTGGTGTAGAATGTTACAGGATTTATGTACAGTATGAAGTGGGGGGTTGGTATGGAATGTACAGTAATGAAAATTGGGGAGTTTGGTGTTAGTTGGTATGGAATGACAGTGATGAATTGGGGAGTTGGTGGGGAATGTACAGTGAGAATGGGGATTGCGTGAGGAATGTACAGTGATGAATTAGGGAGTTGGTGTTTAGAATGTACAGTTATGCTTGTACAGTGATGAATTGAGGGGGTGGTTATGGCATGTACAGTATGAATGGGGAGTGGTGTGGAATGTACAGTGATGATGAATTGGGGAGTTGGGTGGAATTTACAATAATGAATTAGGGAGTATGCGTGGAAGTACAGTGATGAATTGGGGAGTTGGTGTTGTTAGATGTCAGTGATGAATTAGGGGTTGGTGTATTGTAGAATGTACAGTATTGATGTTACAGTGTGAATTGGGGGGGTGGTTGGCGAATGTACAGTAATGATATGGGGAGGTTGGTATGGATGTGACGTGGAGAATTGGGGGAGTTGGTGTGGAAGTATAGTGATGAATTGGGGGAGTGGTGAGGAATGTATCAGTGATGAATTAGGGGAGTTGGTTTTGTCAGATGTAGATGTAGAATGTCAGTATTGATGTACAGTGATGAAATTGGGGGTTTGGTATGGAGGCTACAGTGATGAATTGAGGGGTTGGTATGGAATGTAAAGTAATGGAATTGGGGAGTCTGGTGTGGAATGTACAGTGATGAATGGGGAGTTGGTGTGGAATGAACAGTGATGATGAGTTGGGGGGGGGTTTGGTGAGGATAATGTGAACAGTAATGAATTGGGGAGTTGGGTGGAAGGTACAGGGAACTGAATTAGGGAGAGTTGGATTGAGAAGTTTACAGGATGATGTACAGTTGATGAATTGGGGGGTTGGAGGGGTTGGTGGTATGGCATGTACAGTAATGGAAATGGGGAAGTGGTGTGGAGATGTTCTACCAGAATGAATTCGGGAGTTGGTTGTTTTGTTAGAATGCCACATATTGATTCAGTGATTAATTGGGGGGTTGGTATGGGCATGTACAGTAAGATGGGGAGTTGGTTGTGAGGAATGTTACATTGATGAATTGGGGAGTTGGTTGTGGACAATGAAACAGTGATGGTTTGGGGGGGTTGGCTTTCTGGAATGTACAATGATGATGGGGATGTGGTATGGAATGTACAGTTGATGAATTGGGGACGTTGGGTGTGAAATGTACAGTAATGAATGGGGGGTGGTGTGGAATGTAAGTATGAATGGGGGGTGGTGTGGAATGTAAGTGATTGCATTGGGGAGTTGTTGGGAATATGACAGTGATGAGTTGGGGGGGGGGGGGGGGGGGTGGGGGTTGGGGTGGTGTTGGAATGTTTCCAGTGATGAATTTTTTTTTTTTGGGGAGTTGGTGTGGAATGGAAATGTACAGTAATTGGAATTGGGGAGTTGAGTTGGTGTGGAATGTTACAGGGATGAATTGGGGAGTTGGTGTGGAAGTAAGTGTGAATTGGGGGAGTTGTGAGGAATGTTTACAGTGAATGAATTGGGAGAGTTGGTTTGTAGATGTAGAATGTTGTTAAATGTTACAGTATGCTGTAAAGAGTGATGAATTGGGGGGTTGGTATGGAATGTACCAGTGATGAATTGAGGGGTTGGTTATGGAATGACAGTGAATGAATTGGGGGAGTTGGTGTGGATGTACCGTGAATTTGAATTGGGGAGTTGGTGTTGTGAGATGACAGTGTGAGTGAGTTTGGGGGGGGGGTTTTGGGTGAGAATGTACAGTAATAATTGGGAGTGGGAGTGTGTGGAATGACAGTACTGGAATAGGGAGTGGTGTTTGTCGAATGTACAGTATTTGATGTACGTGATGAAGTGGGGGGTTGGTATGGAATGTACAGTAATGAATTGGGAAGTTGGTGTGGGGAATGTACAGTAATGAATTAGGGAGTTGGTGTAGAATGCACAGTATTGATGTACAGTGATTAATTGGGGGGGTTGGTATGGAATGTACAGTAAATGAATTGGGGGTGTGTGGGCATGCTACAGTGATTTGATGAATGGGGAGTTGGTGTGGAATGAACAGTGATGAGTTTGGGGGGGGGGGTTTGGTGAGGGAATGTACAGTTCATGAATTGGGGAGTTTGGTGTGGAATACATGTAATGAATTAGGGAGTTGGTGTAGAATGTACAGTATTGATGTACAGATGATGAATTGGGGGGTTGGTATGGAATGTACAGTAATGAATTGGGAAGTTGGTGTGGAAATGTACCAGAATGAATTAGGGGTTGGTTGTTTTGTGTGAGATGTAGAAGGACACAGTATTGGATGTTACAGTGATTAATGGGGGTGTTGGTATGGAATGTACAGTCAATTGAATTGGGGAGTTGGTGTGGACTTAATTTGAATTGGGGAGTTGGTGTGGAATGAAACAGTGATAGTTTGGGGGGTTGGTATTGAAGGACCAATGATGAATTGAATGGGAGTTGGTATGGAAATGTACAGTGCTGATTGGGGATGGTTGGTTGTGGAATGGGACTGGAATGTCAGTAATGAATTGGGGGTGTTGGTGTGCGAATGTAAGTAATGAATGGGGGGTTGGTTGGTGTGGAATGTACAGTGATTGAATTGGGGGAGTTGTTGTGGGAATGTACAAGTGATTGAGTTGGGGGGGGGGTTGGTGGGGAATGTACAGTGATGAATTGGGAGTTGGTGTGTGGTGTGGGAATGTAAGCTAATGAATTGGGAGTTGTTGTTGAAAAGTACAGTAGTGATGAATTGGGAGTTGGTGTGGAATGTGTACAGTAAGAATGGGGGGTGTTGGGGTTGTTGGAAATGTACAGTGATGAATTGGGGAGTGGCGAGTTGTGTAGACAGTACAGTATTGATGTTGTTAACAGTGAGAATTGGGGGGTTGGTATGGAAATGTACAGTAATGAATTGGAGGAGTTGGTGTGCGAATTGTACAGGAGAATTGGGGAAGTTGGTGTGGAAGTTCAATAATGAATTAGGGAGTTGGTGTGGAATGTACAGTGATGAATTGGGGAGTTGGTTGTAGACTGTACAGTGATGAAATTAGGGAGTGAGTTGTGTTGTTGTAGAATGTATCAGTTATTGAGGTTACAGTGATGAATGGGGGGTTGGTATGGGAATGTACGTAAATGAATTGGGGAGGATTGGTAGGGATGTAAGTGATGAATTGGGGAGTTGGGGTGGAATGTACAGTGATGAACATTGGGGGGTTGGTGAGCAAATGTACAGGGATGAATTAGGGAGTTGGTTGTTTTGTAGAATGTTTACAGTATTGATGACAGTGAGAATTGGGGGGTTGGTATGGAATGTACAGTGATGAATTGAGGGGTTGGTATGAATGTACAGTAATGTAACGGAATTGGGGAGGTTGGTTGTGGAATGTACAGTGATGAATTGGGGAGTTGGTGTGGGAAAACAGTGATGAGTTTGGGGGGGGGGGGGTGGTGAGGAAAGTTTACGTAATGAATTTGGAGTTGGTTGTTAAATGTTACCAGTGATGATTTGGGGAGTGACTGGTAAGTGGAATTACAGTATGAATTGGGGGGTTTGGGTGAGTGGAATGTCACAGTAGATGAATTGGGGGGGGTTGTGGAATGGTACAGTGATAATTGGGAGTGGTGTGTGTGTGGAGTGTATAAGTGATGAATGGGGGGGGTTGGATGTGGAATGTTACAGTGAGTAATTGGGAGTGTGGTGTGGATGTACCAGTGGATAAATTCGCGGAATTGTGTGTGAATGTTACAGTGATGAATTGGGAGTTGTGTAAATACGTATGAATGTACAGTGATTGGAGTGGTGTAACGTACAGTGATGAATTGGGGAGTTGGTGATGGAATGTCAGTAATGAATTGGGGAGTTTGTGTAGATGACGAGAGTGATGACAGTGATGAATTGGGGGAGTTGTGTGGAATGTCAGTGATGTAATGGGGGAGTTGGCTGGAATGCGTGAATTGGTGGTGGAATGACAGTGGATGAATTAGGGAGGTTGGTGTGATGATGGATTAGGGGAGAATGTACAGTATTGATTGTACAGTGAGAATTGGGGGAGTGGTGGTGGAATGTACAGTAGCATGGAGGGTTTGGGTTGACGTGTGATGACTGGGGTTGGTGTGGAATGAAACAGTGATGAGTGATGGGGGGGGTTGGTGTGGAATGTACAGTGATGGAATGGGGAGTTGGTGATGGACATGTACAGTATGTAGAATTAGGGAGTTGGTTGTGACTAATGTATGAATGTACAGTGATGTAAGTGTGATTGGGAGGTGGTGTGGAATGTTACAGTGATGAATTGGGGGTGGGGGGTTGTGGGAATGTACATGATGGAATGGGGAGTTGGTGATGGAAGTACAGTGAGAATTGGGGGAGTTGGTGTGGAATGTCAGGATGAATTGGAGTTGTGTGAGTAATATTGTAAGTGATGAATTTGGGAGGTTGTGATGAGGAATTACAGTGATTGAATTGGGGGTTGCGTTGGAATTTACAGTAGATGATGGTGTGTTACATAGATTGATTGGTATGGTTACAGTGATGAATTGGGGGGTTGGTATGGAATGTACAGTATATGAATGGTGGGAGTTGGTGATGGGAATGTACAGTGATGAATTGGGGATGTTGGAAAATGTGAAGAATGAAATGAGAGTGAGATGTACTATATATCAGTGGAATTGGGTGGAGGGAATGTAACAGTAATTGATGGAAGTTAGGGTAGAATGTAAGTGTTGATGTACAAGTGAAGGTGTTTGGATGTGACCAGTGATGAATTGGGGGTGTGGTTGGAAATGTCGTTAATGAATTGGGCGGTTGTGTGGAATGACAGTGATGAATTGAGGGAGTGGTGTGGAATGGTACATATAAGGAATGGGAGTGTGGTGAAATGTACAGTGATAAATTGGGGAGTGGTGGTGTGTAGATTACAGTGATGAGATTAGAGTAAGTGGGTAAAGATGAAGTATTGAATGTGACAGGGGAAGGGGTTGGTGGGAGTACAGTGTGTTGGAATGTGTGGAATGTAACAGTGAATGAATTGGGGGGTTGGTATGGAAATGTTACAGTGATGAATTGGGGGCGGTTGGTTGGATGGAATATACATGATGAAATTTGGGGGGTTGGTGGAGGAAAATGTACAGTGAGCAATTGAGGGAGTTGGGTGTGAGAAGAGAAATGTACAGTCTGAGAATTGGGGGAGTTGGTTTGGAATGGAATGTACAGTGTGATGAGGGGCGGAGTTGAGTATGAATGTACAGTGTATGACATTGGGGTGGAGTAGTTGTCATGGGAATGTACCGTGAGATGAATTGGGGGGGTTGTGTGGGAATGAAACAGTTAGAATTGGGGGTGAGGTTGGTAGGAATGTACAGTATGAATTGGGGCAAGTTGGTTGTGGAATGATACAGGAATGATTAGGAGTTGGTGTTAGATAGATATATTGATGTTATTATTACAGTGATGAAGTGTTGGTGAAGTAAGTACGGATTGAGTTGTGGAAATGTACAGTATGGAATTAGGGAAGTGGTGTAATGTAGAATGTTCATTAGCACAGGATGAATGGTGGATGTTGAACAGTTGATTAATTGGGGGGTTGGTATGGAATGTACAGTAATGAACGTGGGGAGTTGGCTGTGGAATGTACATTGGATGTAATTGGG
Source organism: Hymenochirus boettgeri (assembly GCA_019447015.1). Classification (NCBI taxonomy): domain Eukaryota; kingdom Metazoa; phylum Chordata; class Amphibia; order Anura; family Pipidae; genus Hymenochirus; species Hymenochirus boettgeri. Next base: position 295,696,897 of record CM033473.1, read on the forward strand.
GAGTTGGTGTTGAATGAACAGTGATGGTAAATTGGGGAGTTGGTTGGGAATGTGACATGTACAATGGATTGGTGGAGTACATTGGGGGGTTGGATTATGGAATTACAGTGTATGAATTGGGGGAGTGGGTGGTGGAATGTACAGTGATGAATTGGGAGTGGATGTTGGAATGTACAGTGATGCATTGGGGGGGTATCCACCCCCCCGGCGGCTTGGTCCCACGGAAAATGATACAGAGATCGACGCGGATTGAAAGGATCCGTCTGTGTTGGACATCGGACGCTAGGGTGCAATGTGTGATGAAGGGGGAGTGGGGTTGGGTGGAATGTACGTAATGAGATGGGGAGTTGGGTGTGGAATGTACAGTATTGAATTGGGGAAGTTGGTGTAGAAGTGACAGTGAGGAATGTGGGGGTGTGGTGTGGAGTGTACAGTAATGAATTGGGGGTGTGGTTGGTGGAAGGTACAGTGAATAAATTGGGGAGTTGGTTGTGTGTAGACTGTACAGTGATTGTACCAGTGTGAATGGGGGTTGGTATGGAATGTACAGTGAATGATTGGGGGAGTTGGTGTGGAATGTACAGTATGAATTGGGAGGGTTGGTGTGGAATGACAGTGATGGAATTAGGGGGGGGAGTGGTGTACAGGAGACATGACAGTATTGATGTACAGTGATGATTGGGGGGTGGATTTGGTGATGGAATGTAACAGTGATGATGGGCCAGGTTGGTGTGGAAGGCTGATAAATTAGGTAGTGATTGGAGTGTAAGTGTGGGAATGTACAGTGATGAATGGGGAGTTGGTGTGGATAACAGTGATGAAGTTGGGGGGTTTGGTGTAGGAATACAGTAATGAATTGGGAGTTGGTGTGGATGTCGTATGGAATTGGATTAGTGTGGATGTTACATGGATGGTGTTGGTGTTTAGAATGTTACAGTTATTGATGTACGTGATGAATTGGGGCGTTGGTGATGGAATGTATACATGTATGAATGTGGGAAGTTGGTGTGAATGTACAGTATGAATGTGGGGAGTGGGTAGATGCCAATTGAATGACATGATAATTGGGGAGTGGGTGATTGGAATGTACAGTAATGATTGGGGAGTTGGTTAGATGACAGATGAATGTACATTGATGTAATTGGGGGGTAGTTGGTGTGTTGGACATGACAGTGATGAGTTGGGGGTGGGTGGAGGAATGTACAAGTGATGAATTGGGGAGTTGGTTGGAATGTACAGTGATGAATGAATGGGGGAGTTGGTGTTGGAATGATACAGTGATGAATTAGGAGTGGTTTAGAGTACGTTGGTCCATGTAGTGATGGGAGTGTGGGTGTACAGGTAATGAATTGGGGGAGTGGTGTGGAATGTCAGTGATTGAATTGGGGGGGAGTTGTGTGGAAAGTACAGTGATGAGTTTGGGGGGGGGGGTTGGTGGGAATGTACATGTGATGAATCTGGTGGAGTTGGTATGGGTAACAGTAATGAATTGGGAGTTGGTGTTGTGGAATGTACAGTGATGATGGGATGGGTGGGAAATGAAGAGAATTCGAGGGTTTGTGAATGTACATATAACGTAATGATTGGGGGTGTTGGAGGGAAGACAAGTAATGACATTAGGGGAGTTGGTGTAGAGATTACAGAAGTATTGATGTACAGTGATGAATTGGGGGTGTGTAGGAATGAGACAGTATGAATTGCGGGGTTGGGGGTATGGATGTACAGATCTGAATTGGGGAGTTGGTGGGGATAGTTACAATAATGATTGAGGGAGTTGTGTGGAATGTACAGTGATGAATAGGGCGTTGGTAGCGTAGAATGTACAGTGATGAATTAGGGAGTTGGTGTAGAATGTACAGTATGATGTCACCGAGTGAGATTGGGGGGGGGTGGATGGATGACAGTAAGGAATTGGGGAGTTGGTTATGGGCATCAGGTGAAATGGATTGGGGATAGTATGTAAGTTGGGTGGAATGGTAAGTAGACTGGGTGGTGAGAGTAAATGAATGAATTAGGGAGGTTGAGTTTTTTGTGATTGTACAGATGGATGTACAGTATTGATTGGGGGTGAGTAAGTTATGAATTGGGTTGGTGTGGAGTTAGTGATAGGGATTGGTAGCATGTACAGTTGATGTAAGTAGAAGGGGGGTTGGATGGAATGTACAGTAATGAATTGGGGAGGGGTGGTGCTTGGAATGTACATGATGAATTGGGGAGTTGGGGTGTGAATGAACAGTGATGAGTTTGGGGGGGGGGTTGGTGGGAAATGTTACAGTATGAATTGGGGAGTTGGTATGGATGTACAGTATGAATTGGGAGTTGGCTGTGTAATGTACAGTAAGTACCATGGAATTGGGGGGTTGGTTGGAATGTTACAGTAATGGAATGGGTTGGTGGTGAAGAGATTGGGGGTGGGAATGTAGCAGGTAAGAATTGAGGGAGTTGGTTGTAGATAGCAGTATTGAGTACAGTGGATTAATGGGGGAGTTGGTGGAATGTACAGTGAATGAATTGGGGAGGTGGTGTGGAATGTACAGTGATGAATTGGGGAGTTGGTGATGAGACAGTGGGAATTCTGGAGTGTGAGTCATGAGGTTGGGGGGGTTTTGGTATGGAATGTACAATATGAATTGGGGAGTTGGGTGGACTGTACAGGGATGAATGGGAGTTGGTGTGGGAATGAACAGTAATGAATATGGGGGTGGAGGTCAGTAAGGATTGGGTTTGGTGTGGAATGTACAGTAGTTGAGATTGCGGATTGTGAGTACTGTGATGCATTGGGGGGTGGGTGGTATGGAGGGCGTAATGATTAGGCATGTGAGAAGTACAGTTATGATGGGAGTGGTGTGGGAATGTACAGTAACTGAATTGGGGAGTGTGTTGATGGTACATGGATGAATGGGGGAGTTGAGTGTGGAATGTACAGTAATGAATGTGTTGGGAGTTCGGTGAATGGAGTTATGTACGGGATGTAATGAATTGGGAGTTGGGTGTGTGAATGTAAGTACAGTGATGAATTGGGGAGTTGGTGTGTGAGTACAGTAGTAATGAATGGGGGGGGTTGGTGTGGAAAGTACAGTGATGAATTGGGGGTTGGTTGTGTGGAATGTTACACGTATGAATGGGGGGGGGGTGTCGGCGGAATGTACAGATGAATGGGGAGTTATGTGGGAACAGATGTGGGGAGTTGGGTTGAATGTACAGTGATGAATTGGGGGTTAGTGTGGAATGTACAGTTAAGATTTGGGGAGTTGGTGTTGGAATGGTACAGTGATGAATTGGGGAGTTGGTGTGTGTTGTGGATGTTACAGTAGTGAAGTTGGGGGGGGGTGTTGAATGACAGTGATTGAATTGGGACGTTGGTGTGGAATGTACAGAGATGAGTTGGGGGGGGTTGGTGTGGAATGTACAGTGATGGAATTGGGGGAGTTGGTGTGGAATGTACGTGAAGGGGGGGGGGGGTGGGGGGGGAATTGGGGAGTGAATGGGAGTTGGTGGGGAATGTAAGTTGATGAATTGGGGGGAGTTGGTGTGGAATGTACAGTGATGAATTGGGGATTTTGTGGAATTACAGTAAGATTGGGGGGTTGGTGTTGGAATGGTACAGTGATGAATTGGGGAGTTGGGTGGAATGTACAGTATGATGAATTGGGGAGTTGGTGTGGAATGTACAGTGATGAATTGGGGAGTTGGTGTGGAATGTATAGTAATGAATTGGGGAGTTGGTGTGGAATGTACAGTATTGAATTGGGGAGTTGGTGTGGAATGTACAGTGATGAATTGGGGAATTGGTGTGGAATGTACAGTGATGAGTTTGGGGGGGCGGTTGGTGTGAAATGTACAGTGATGAACTGGGGAGTTGGTGTGGAATGTACAGTGATGAATTGGGGGGGTTGGTGTGGAATGTACAGTGTGAATTGGGGTGATGTGGGATGTACAAGTGAGTAATGCGGGAGTTGATGTGGAATGTACAGTGATGATTGGGGGTGGTGTGGAATGGCAGTGATGAATTGGGGAGTTGGTTGGAATGTACAGTGATGAATTGGGGAGTTGGTTTGTGGAATGTACAGTGAATGGAATTGGGGGGTTGGTTGTGGAAATGTACATGATGAATTGGGGAGTGGTGTGGAATGTACAGTGATGCATTGGGGAGTTGGGAGTTGTGTGGGAAATGTACAGTGATGAATTGGGGGAGTTGGTTGTGGAATGTACAGTGATGACATTGGGAGTTTGGGTGAGTGGTGGTGTAAGTTAAGTGATGAATTGGGGAGTTGGTGTGGAATGTACAGTGATGAATTGGGGAATTGGTGTGGAATGTACAGTGAATGAGTTTGGGGGGGGGGTTGGTGTGGAATGTACAGTGATGAATTGGGGAGTTGGTGTGGAATGTACAGTGATGAATTGGGGAGTTGGTGTGGAATGTACAGTATATGAATTGGGGAGTTGAGTGGAATGTACAGTGATGAATTGGGGGACGTTGGTGTGGGAATGTACAGTGATGAATTGGGGAGTTGGTGTGGAATGTACAGTGATGAATTGGGGAGTTGGTATGGAATGTACAGTGATGAATTGGGGAGTGGTGTGGAATGTACAGTGATGAATTAGGGAGTTGGTGTTAGAGTTTGTAGAAGTACAGTATTGATGTACAGTGATGAATTGGGGGTTGGTATGGATGTAAGTGAGAATTGGGGGGTTGGTATGGAATGGTACCAGTAATGAATTGGGGAGTTGGTGTGGAAAGACAGTGATGAATTGGGGAGTTGGTTGTGGAATGTACAGTGATGAATTAGGGGAGTGGTTGTTGTAGAATTTGTAGAATGTACAGTATTGAGTACCGGATGAATTGGGGGGTTGGTATGGAAGTACAGTGATTGAATGGGGGAGTTGGTGTGGAAGTACAGTGATAAGTTTGGGGGGGGGGGTTGGTTGTGGTATGTACAGTGATGAATTGGGGAGTTGGTGGAATGTACAGTGATGAATTGGGGAGTTGGTGTGGAATGTACAGTGAGTGAATTGGGGAGTTGGTGTGGAATGTACAGTGATGAATTGGGGAGTTGATATGGAATGTACAGTGATGAATTGGGGAGTTGGTGTGGTGTGGAAATGTACAGTGATGAGTTTTGGGGGGTGGTTGGTGTGGAAGGTACAGTAATGAATTAGGGAGTTGGTGTAGAATGTACAGTAATGAATTAGGGAGTTGGTGTGAAGTGTGTGAATGTACAGTATGATGTACAGTGATGAATTGGGGGGGGTGGTATGGAATGTACAGTAATGAATTGGGGAGTTGGTGTGGAATGTACAGTGATGAATTGGGGAGTTGGTGTGGAATGTACAGTGATGAAGGGGGGTGGTGTGGAATGTACAGTGATGAATTGGGGGGAGTTGGTGTTGAATGTACAGTGATGAATTGGGGGGTTGGTATGGAATGTACAGTGATGAGTTTGGGGGGGGGGGGGTTGGTGTGGAATGTACAGTGATGAGTTTGGGGGGGTGGTGTGGAATGTACAGTGATGAGTTTGGGGGGGGGGGGGGGGTGGTGGTGTGGAATGTACAGAATTGGGTTGTTTCATTCAGGAATGTTCACTTCTTCCTCTAAATCGGTTACATTTTTAATTAAAAAAAAAGCAAGTGACTGTGGAAAGGAAACTTTACTAACCAGCTTGTCTGCAATCTTGTCCATGATGTTGGGCATTGTATAACCTCCTCCTTGATCTTGCCACCAGCTCTAATGTAGGTACAAGGCCTCTGTCAAAGAATGGCAAATGGAAATAGTCTGTAGGAGAGGAACGTTTACTGGTGATTCAAGAAAAAACAAGCAGTTGAGCTTAGTTAAGCTTAAAAGGGCATTAAAGAAAAAAAAAAATAGTACTGTCAGTTGCTGCCCCCCAATCCATAATAATATTATATATTATATTAATCACATAAATAGATGTAATGCAAACCAGATATTAAAGTATAATTATTGCGCCCATTTGTCAGAGGAAGCCAGCTGCCCCTCGACTGCTGACATCACAGCCAATGATTTGACTGTTCGTTCCCCCGCAGCTTCCACTGCACATGCTTAAGTTTCAAAAAGCTCATTGGCAGGAGGAGAAGGCAGAAACCTTTGCCAGAATGGGAGAAACGTATCATTAATATCTGGTTAGAGATGCGTGTAATAAAATGATAAGTATAGAAGTTGTAAAAATGAATACTGTACATGTGACCCTTTAAAACACTGTGTACAGGGTAACAACAGAAATGATCTTTACAATTCATTGTCTGGTTTGGAAACACAACACAGAAATGTAGAACCTAAGCAATTAATAAAAACCACCTTTGATGTAAGACACTCTGAATGGGAGCCGAAGCACTGAAAATTCGTGTAACTGGGTTCAGTATTCCATTCCAAAACCTAAATCCCCAACCTCCAATAAGTACATTCCCCATCCACCATTCCATGCAGAGATGGATTAATATATGTGGGGCCCTAGGCAGGGCCTAATTTGGGCCCCTTTTATTAATATATGTAGGACTATAATTGTTACTGCTTTTGAAGCTGGGCCCCAGAAGTTCCTGGGGCCCTAGGCAGTTGCCTGGTGCCTTGGGATCTATCCTGCTCTGATTCCATGCCCCCACTGGGCTAAAATGAACAAGGATCCAACCAATCACACATGGACACAGTCACCAACTGTAATCTTGGATATTCTGCCTGTCCATCAAGAAGACATCTGAGCTTCTTTTGTACATGTTCAGAGGTTCATCAAGACAACATTTTAGGCAGAGCATTCCACCAGAGAGATATGATTAGCTGCTGACTGTACACAAGAGCTGGCTATACACAGGTTGGATTTTTGTCTATTATTGAATAGAAATCTTCTATTACATCATCAGATACATCAACAGATTTCAAGCTAAAATCTGCGGAAGGTCGACATGTCCACCCTCCAAACAAAAATGTAATATCCGCCAGGAAATGGGCACAAACCTCGACCTCATCAAGTTTTATATATCTGACAAGCAGAAGGGGTGGAGGATGTGGCTGAATCCCTTCAGCTTGCTTCCCAGCGCGAAGCAAGCCTGGAAGACAAGCGAAGTCTGTGAGGGAATGAAGGCTGGTAAGTTCATTTGGGGACAGCTTTCGATATATAAATTCATGCGCCTGACACTGTTTACAAGTCTTTTGTCCACAATAACTTGTGACACAATGTTGGTGTTTTTATGGTTTAACTAGTGTTTATGCATTTTTCCACATTAAAAATCATTGACTCATTAGATGTATGAGATTTTGTTCCACCTTGATTTTTTTGGCCAATCAAAAATAAGGCATTACACTGAATTTATAAATACCGTTATATTGAACGAACATGCACAATGATTATCCTACTGGTCAGTTTTAATTGGTCGTATTATAAAACCGAGATGGAGGACAAGTAAGGCTCTTTGTGAGCTCTCACTTTTTGGCAGAAAGGCCAAATGTAGACTGAATGAAGCTAAAAAATTCATTAAGTACTTTGCATTTCTCTTCAAATACACAACTAATCTGTTGTGCCGTGTGCACCCTAGTTGTAGGCTAGTAAGAGCTAATACTAATTACACGTTTGATCAATATGAGTTCATACCAATTAATAAAATTACTTTGGTGCAAAAGCGTATTTGACCTCAATGACTGACAAAGACCATCTATTGTCCCCTACTGGCCATATTCTGTGCACAACCTCTCAAATGAAGTTTCAGTAGGTCACATGGGATATTGAAACCTGGGACAACCCTACTATCAGTTTGAGGGGTTTCATTGCTGGTGTGAGAGGAGAGAGTGATAACATTCTCCATTTTCTATACCTTATCATCAATGGAATTCTGCAACAACTCAGTCTCCTCTTCAACTCCATCTCCGCATCTTTTTTTCTCCTTATACCTGGTTTGATGGTCCATCAACCTGGTTTCCATAGTACCTAAGAAAACAACATTGCATTTAAATATCAGCCTACTTCTAACATGGTGGCAAACCTTTAAATCATGTACATTGCATTGTGTGATATATTCCTGCTGTAATAGTATCTCCACAAAAAATATCAATGAAAGATAGAAATGTGTGTAAGAATTTTTTTTTCCATAAAAACATACCTATTGTCACCTCAAAGTTAAAAGTAGGTTTATCACCAATCTTGCGATCTATCATGGTGGGATTCTAGAAAGGCTCCGAAGAGGAAAAATTCTTCCACTTTTACCTGTGCAGGTGAGGATTAAGAAAGGTTGGATAAATACGCGAAGATAAGGGAAATTACAAAAACCATACAAAAGTTAGATATGAACGAACTTCTGAAACAATGAGTGGAACCATTAAAGTAAATTTATTTCAAGGCAATGGTACATGGCGTGACCTGGGAAAATAGTCGGGAGAACAAGTATAAATGCCACAATCTTTAAATAAAACACTGTCCAGTTACCGGAAACGTCATTAACTTACGTTTTTTGCATTCGCATAGAATTTCCAACTTTTTTAAATTTCAAGTTTAAGAAATCAAAAAATTTCGAAATTTGTAGAATAGAAATTTCTCAAATTTTGGAAATCCTAAATTTCCAAAAATGTTGGAAATTCTGAATTTTTGAAAAATTTTAGATGCGGTTTGGAATTCCGGAAAATCGCCAGGATCTCGGAAATCTTCTTGGAACCGGGGGGGTCACGATCGCCGATTGAAACCAGGAAGGAAAAGTGCTGTCCATAGGCGGTTTTCACATAGCAAAACCAAAGGGCTGCCACTACACTTGGCTCAATAAAGCCTCAAACAGTGTGTAGCTGGCTCTTTGGTTTAGCATTTAGCTTGTGGAATGCTGGTAAAGAGGTGTGGCATTTCCTAAGGGCCATGGAAATACATTCCATTTCTAATATGGAAGAAAAAGAAAAGGAATTACTATTTACCTTTAATACTAGAGGTAAACTTTAAGATCTTAGTGGATCAAAGAGTTTTGGATAACGTCATATAAACTCACATACAATTTTTAATGTTTAAGTCTCTTTCTTCTTGATTTAAAAATCAGTTATAAAATCAGCAATTACATATGAAACTAGTTTTGGAAATTTAGCATGCAAGACTAAAGGCAAGCTATGCTATTTCCTGCTAGTTCTAAACAAAATGAGAATTTTAACTGGCCTCCAGCCTCTCTTTGGACAATAAAGTGGTGATGGCACCAGTTCATAACTCCAGGTTCATGTATGTGGCTATTTAGAAAGAAGCATGACCAAGACCAATTCCATTCTTACTTCCGACACTGGCTGAGCACTTCTATCTGTATTCTGTAGAACTGGTGAGCTCTGGAGAACTTGTTGTCCCAGTATTCCACAGCGAGACTCAACAAACAGCCCGAGCACGAAAAGACACTCTTCACCAAGCCCTTCATGAGATCCTGATGCTCATCATGAGTGTGTAGTTACGGGTCGAGCCTACATGTTTCACCCAAGCTGGCCCAAAGTAGGGAGGAAACCTTTTAATAGAATGAGAGGAAATTATTCAGCCAATGAGGCAATTTTTTCACTTTATGTGGATATGATACAAAGGATGAAATGAAAATCTGATGAAAGCTAATGTGCCCTGATTACAGGAATTTCATAAACTTGCCTTTTGTTCCTTCATTGGAAATTTACCGTAGGTCAATAACAATGTGTCCCAATTGCCACATCGTTGACCTTATCAGAATCCCTTATCTGAACTTTCATTTCTTGCACAAGGTGGAAACATCTCAGTGAAGATGATCTGTTCATTCCACATGGGTTCATAGCTGCTCTTTTGCACCAGGGTCTTCCCTGGTTAATCCACAGGATAAGAGTAAGAAGAGACAATATCTATGGTTACTGTACCTCATGAGATAACACGAAATACTAGGGCTAATCGGTTCTAAACTCCATTAATTACATATTTATTTTTGGCATTCAATGAAAATAGCTGCAACTATCATTCTACTGGAATAAATCTAACGCTAAATGTCTTTATAGGAAACAAGAAAATTTAGTTGAAGTTCTAGATAACCTACAAATATCCTCCTGCAACACAAGAGCAAATGTAGATTCGGGGCAACAGAGAGGCTCAACTCACATTTCACAAGTGGTGATTGCTTGTCATTAGTTCAGAATTGATTTCACCTAGTTGTCCCCACAGATGGCACTATGGCTTGATTGTGAGTAGGCCATAATAGTAGAGGTTTTGATTTTGCTCAAGCACGCTATTTCACGGCAGTAATAAAATGTACTAATATTATCTACATCAATGTAATAAGGTTTTTATTTGGTTACTAAGACTCTGAGACATAGAAATGAAAAATAAAATCTCACATTTAAAAGCCTTCATCTTATATGATTACCTTTTGTCCTGCAAAGGAGACTTGCACGTAGGGATCAACCAGGTCCTTGTTTTCTCCAATGAGAGCTTTCTGACGTTGGCCATGAGTAGTAGTCATTCTGGGAAGACCTTCGGCACGGTAGATTTTAACATAGAATTTAGCCCATTGTCGCTCTGGAGGAACCCCATCGGGAAGGAGCAAGTTCCTAGCAGTTAAATTTGTTTAGCGCATGGAAACTACCCAGAAGTCTCTCCTCACCTAATTTTAGCCTTTTTTTACTTGATTCCTTAGGTGCCCATCACACCAACGTTAATGCAAGGAATGAAGGGATTTACCCATTATCGTCAGTGTTGTAGGGGCCAAAAACTGAAGACCGCAGTGCCAAAGAAGACCAGAGTCGGTTCAGAAAAGATGGAAAATATCCAGCGGCCGATATCAGCTCCCTTTACCTAACTAAAAGGGACAGACGATCCGATCATTCTGTGTATGGCTGCACTGCGTATGGGATCGGTAAGGTCCGTGTGTGCAATTCCCACCGCATGTGTGCGACAGATACTAATGTGATCTGTTCAGCAAACATGCTGTGGAATTGCATGTGTGTGGCCACCTTTAGTGAAGTTCTCAATGGGTGCTCATACTGCAGAACAGAGGCCTACATTGCACTGATGATGGCAAGGTGAGTGCGACCAGAGACAATCTTCTCCCTAGAGGCACTCATGCTCTCTAGTTCTGTAATGCTGTTAAAGGCTCTAAGAAGGTATACAAAGGGCTACCACGGTTCACATGGAAACTACCCAGAAGTCTTTCCTCCCCCTCGGGACCAAGGCCTATCATTTCATTTCTAATGGGATCATGTGATATTTAACATTAAACCTTTGCATTATTAAATAGGAACCTGTGTCAAGAGTTAAATCTCCATATAACCTACCCATTAATGGATCCCTATGGGACCAAAGTAGCCGATAATATCCCTTATAATCGGTGCGCAACTACGTAGTAGCGCGCCGATTATACCCAGGAAGTGCAGTATAACCCCCTCCGCTTACCTTAAGGGCTAGGCACACTGCTGCGTTTTTTTTGCTTTTGCGCTTGTGATTGCGATTGCGCTTGCGTTTTTAAAAAATAATAGAAAAACGCGGCAACGCCAAAAAAAACCGCGTTTTTTTTTTCGGTTGCGATTGCGATTGCGTTTGCGTTCTGCATTTTTAATCGCACGCATGCGATTTCCTATACTATTGAAGGAATCGCAAGCGCAAAAAAATCGCACATGAAATCGACATGCGATTGCGATTGCGTTTGCGTTTCAGTGTGGCCTAGCCCTAACTCCTGCCCATGGCAAAACTCATGCTGCCCACAGTAAACACTTACATTTTAGATGAGAGGAAGCCGCCATCACCTTTACTATATGAACCGGAGTTGAGCTGCACCACTAACTGTAAGTATCCAACCGATCCAACCGATCCGTTTCACTCCTCTCGCGCATTAATCACCAGCCGCTATGACGGCGCCTGCATCACACACTAGATTAATGCGCGAGAGGAGTAAAATGGACAAGAATGCGGCTATCGGTTGGATACTTCAGTTACTGGTGCAGCTCAAAACTGGTTTCATAAAGTAAAAGGTGATGGCGGCTTCCCTTCATCTAAAAATGTAAGGGTTAGCCGTGGGCAGGGTTAAGGGTGAGGCTGGATTTTTTTTTCGGAGTCCTGAGCAAGGACAAGTACCATGACAGGCTAGTGGAGGGTGATGTGGGTGGTTTTGAATAGGGTAAGGGGGTTAGGTTGTAAATGGATATTGTACCCCTATTGTAAATTATACGGATATCAAAAGTCACCCGGAGTTCCGTGCCCGGTTATAAAAGGCACGGGCCTGCGGCCTCGTAGCTTTTATTTGGTCACGGAACTCGCGTCGTGACTTCTAATTCCTTATAATTTCTCAGTAGGGGTACATTATCCAACTATATTTAATATGTAGCTATAATCCTTATTTTAACAGTTATTAATTCATTACCTGATCATTTAAATGGGGGTTATTTCATGCAATATGCCCGCCATCAACAAAACTTTCCATGTTAGGAATAACATTATCACCCCAGAAATTCTAAGTTCTATTTTCTGGTAAGGTCCCTTTAACTCAACTTTTCTCTCCCAACGTTGGTTTTGGTCACATTGCATTGAAATGCCCATAATTTGCAGTTCAGGGCGTGGGCCTTTATATTAAACAGGCTGGGGTAACTGCTGGAAGATAAAGATGATCTCAGTGGAGCGGTGGGTAGAGTGGATGGAGCTCAAATGCGATCAGGGCATGAAATTAGAAATCAGTGGGAAACAAACACTGTAGCACTGACCTGCTGGTCATTTGAAAAGCGCGAGGACATTATAAACATCCATCAATATTTTATTAACTCTGTCCACACTAGTTCAACATACAAACACATACATAGAATCAAAAATAATAAAATACCCAAACAGACTGTGTGTTAGTAACGTCACAAAATCACCTTAGTTTTAAAGGGATGCTGCATGTTTTAAAGGGATGCTGCCATGTTTAAGGGGACACTGCAATGCTTAAAGGGATGCTGCATGTTCAGAGGGACCCTGCGTGTTTTGTTTAAAGGGATTGCTGCTGTTTAAAGGGACGCTGCATGTTTAAAGGGATGCTGCATGTTTGAAAGGGAGTGTGCATGTCAAAGGGACCCTGCGTGTTTAAAGGAATGCTGCGTGTGTTTTAAAGGAACGCGTGCATTGTTAAAGGGACACTGCATGTTTTTAAAGGGGGGATGCTACGTGTTGTTAGAGGGATGCTACATGTTTTAAAGTGATGCTGCATGTTTAAGGGGGACACTGCGTATTTAAAGGGATGCTGCATGTTTTTAAAGGCAGTGACTGACAGGTCTCCATATATATTTCATGTTTAATTTTTTTAATTGCATGCAAGTTTATTATCAGTCTATAATACCATATTTGAATAAGGCCAATGCCAGATGAAAGTCATTTAACAGTCTAACATCAGCGTTTACAGCAAACTGAATGGTAAAAACCCTTTACTGCCAATTGTTTAGAAAAAGGGGAAGTGTTTGTGTGGTGGTTTAAAACATCTCCTGTCCCCAAGTCAAGCAGGCATTAGTAATATGTAATACATTCCCTCGTTTCTGACCCGATTGTCTACAATGCCATGCCATGAAATGAGACGGACTGTTGCTTATATGCTAAGTAGAAAGTAGAGACAATCATGTCTATGTATCCTTATAAATGTGTTTTTTGCACCCTGATGAGCTTCCAATGGCCTAGAGAGCCAAACAGGAGATGGACACCTGCAGTCAGGTAGCCTGTGCAAATGGGATTTGGGCACTTTATTGAGTTTGGTTCTGATTAATGTATATCTCTTAGCATTACCTTATGGAAAGTATGATTTAAGGAGAAATTTTTTTACTCATGTTTGAAGTGGATTATGTAACATAGAAGGCTCCATGTTGTTGTCTGTACATGGCTCTGTCCATGTAGTCTTTAGGGGGTTGAAATATCCAAGGACTCTGAACTTTTTAAACAAAAAAATACTTTGCTTACCCTTCAATATCGTCCTCATCCTGTCTCGTGGCTTTGTGAGGAGTTTTAATGTTATCTCCCCTTTCCCAACCACAGCGATGTCACATTTAGGTAACCTTTAAGCCCGGCTGTGATGTCATCGGGGTCTGGAGAGATCGCCCATTTGTGGTAAAAAACTGGTGTTCTGAAAAGGAGAGAAAGACGGAGAAAATGGTGAAAAACGGTTAGTTTAGGTAAAACACAAGCGGTTTATTATATAGCATTGCTGCCAGTTTTAATTTGTCACTGGAAAAGAAACCAATGGTCTCCTTTAAGTGAATATTACAAGGTCCTCTCCACCTGGAAACACAAACTAGCCCCAACCCCTATCCAAAGTCTTACAAGAATAGTTGGTTCTCCCTTTAGATAATGAAGTTCATATAAAAGCCAGAGAGTTTCATCATTTTATCTCTCTTTGGACAAACAATGACAAAGGCCAAAATGATTGTCTTACCAGGCTGGGTATAGACGGGCCAACATCTAACTTAAAGAGCCGACCAAGGTCCCACCTGCGCAGGAGATTTTTCGAGTGGATCACCTAGGAGGGGCAATAAGTCACTGATATGTATAAAGAAGAATATTTGCAAATATTGAGGATTCCATTTGCCCTTCATCTTGTCTTCTGCTTTTGTCATCAAAAGTTATTGACCTGAATTAATTACTATTTTTTTTCAATAATACAGAGCACAGAATTCCCAGCCACCAACCGCCATTGTTTACACGCACATTGTTACCACGCCATTGTAACGCCATTGTTACACGCCATTGTTACACGCCATTGTTACACGCCATTGTTAAACCCCAGTGACTAACACGCAATTGCTACACGCCATTGCTACACGCATTGCTTACACGCCATTGTTTACACGCATGGTTACACGCCATTGCTAACGCCATGCACACGCCATTGCTACACGCACATTGCTACACGCCATGCTACACCCATTGTTACAACCCATGCTAACGCCATTGCTACACGCCATTGCCTACACGCCATTGCACACCCCATTCACACCCCACAGTTTGCTACACGCACATTGCTACCCCATTGCTACACGCCATCTAGCTGTACACGCCATTGCTACACGACCATTGCTACACGCCATGGGGGACACGCCAGGGGACATGCTCGAGGGCGACACGCCCGGGCGACCACGCCCGGCGAAGCCAGGGCGCCACGCCCGGGACAGCGCCAGGGGGACAGGGCAGGGCGACACGCCAGGGCGACAGCGCAGGGGGACACGCAGGGACAGGCAAGGGGGAACAGAGGCAGCACGGAGAAGGAAACGGCAGGGGGAGGCAAAAAGGGCGGAGGGGGAAAAGGGGGGCCCGAACCAAAGCAGAGGGGGACAGAAGGGGCGGAGGGGGTGGCAAACCCCCGCTCCAGAGCAAACACCCCCAGACAACACAATAACTCCAAACCCCCCACCCCGACCACAACACAAACAAACAAACACCTAAACAAAGACGCGCAACCAACACCCGAACCCACCCCAGATAAACCAACCCGAACTCATACACCCACCAACCAACGCAACAAAACAAAAAATAAAGAGACAAGTCAACCACCCAAACTAAAGCAAAACCGAGAAAACCCCCAACACCCCTCAAGACCCCAAAAAGCAAACCAAACACAAAAAAAAAAACCACAAAACCTCAAACAACAAAAAACCACAAACCAAAGAGCCACCAGCCCAACCCCCCCCAAAACCACACAAAAAAGGCCCGCAAACAGCCTATGATGCCAACATCCCCCCAAAAACAACCCACAACAAAAGCAACGCAACCAAAAAAAAAAACCCCAACGGCCCAACACACAACAACAACCCAACAATACAACCCAAGCACAACCCACCAACACCCCAAGCCAAACAACCCCACCAAACCAGAACCAAACCAAAACCAACAGACAAATACCAACCCAAAACACAAAAGGCCAAACAAACACGAAAAGCACAAAAACCGCAAAAGGCGACCAAACAAAACCAAACCCCACTCACCCAACGCAACAAAAAAGAGCCCAACCAATCACCCAAAAGCAACCAACCCACAACACACAACAAAACAAACAACATAAAACAAAAGCCAACCAACAAAGAAAAAACCAACCAGAAAAACCCAAATCCCAAACCAACACAACCCAAACAACCCCCCAACCAAAGGAACAACCCCCAACACCAAACCCAAAAAGCCAAAACACACCCCCACCTCACAAACCACCAAACAAAGAGAACGCACCCACCACCGAAAACACAAACCCCCCCAGAAAACAACACAAACAACCCCTCATCAACAACGGCGAAACCCCCAACACCCAATCAAAACAGCCAAACCAACACATAAAAACAAAAAAGCCAAAGACACCAAAAACACCTAATCAGCAACAACCCCCAACAGGAAGACAAACAAACAAAACAAGCCACACGACAAAAAACCCACAAACCACCAAACCAAACCCAACACCAAACAAAAACCACCAAACAACAACAACCCCCCAAAACAACCAAACAAACACCAACAACAAAACAAACAAAAACACAAAAGGCCAACAACACCAAACCCAAAAAGGAACGCTAAACCTCCAACCAGCAAAAGCACACAAACCAACACCCCCACCACACCCCCAGAACACACCAAAACGGGGAAACAACAGCCAAAAGCCCCCAGCCAAACAACCCCAACACACAAACCCACCTCCAAAAGAAACAAAACCCCCAACACTACAAAGACAAGCCAAAACAACATACACCCCCCAAACCACCCCAAAGCCAACCCAACCCGACAGCACAGCCCCCCCAACCCCCGACCAACCCCAATAAACACAACAAAGCCGAGCCCAACCCCCACACACCAGTCCCCCCAAACAACCAAGAAACTCCAACCAAAACTCAAAAAGCCCAAAACCCCCGACCACAGGGCCCACACCAGACCCACAACAACAACACCCCCAAACATCACACCACCAACAAACAAAAGGAACACCAAACCCAAACCCAAAAGGAGCACCAGGGGAGAACAAGAAGACCGGGGGCCAAAGGAGCACCCGCCAAAACAAACAAACAAAACAACAACCACCAACAACAAGCCAAATACCACCAGGACCCTACCAAACCCCAAACCAAACCAGGTACCACAAACCCCCAGATCCCAAACATCCACCACACCAAGCCCCCACCCAAGCGAACAAACCCCACCACCAAACAAAAACAACCAACAACTAACCAAATCAAATACAACCAACACCCCGCCCAACAAGCGACAAACCGCGCCTAAACCCACTACAAAATCCAAAACCCTCCACACCACCACAAAAATTACGCCCATAAAAAACAACCCCAAAAACCCCAGCTCCAACCCACAACCAGAAACCCAAAACAAACCCCAAACCAAACCAAACCCACCAACCACAAAAGGCCTCGAAACACCAAAACGAAAAACCCCCACAACCCAAATCCACAGCACAGCCCCCCAAACCAAACAAGCCAAGCAACCTCACAACCCAAACAAACAATAGCCAACCCCAACACTCAACCCCAAAGCCCAACAAAAACGAAAGCCAACAAACCAACCTCACCACCCAAAACAAGCCCAAACCAACCCGACACCCCCAACCACACACCAACCTCAAACCAACACCAGCAACAAAAAGGCCCAATAGCAAAACCCAAAAACCCCCAACAAACCAAAAAAGGCCCCCCAACCCACACCAAACACCCCAACCAACAACAAAAAACCAACCAACCAACGCCCAACCCAACCAACAAAACACCAAAAAAACCAACCAACAACAAATACAACCAGCACAAAACAGCAACAGACCACAACCACGATAAAACACCCCACAAACTACACCACAACAAAACCAATAAATCCAAAAACGAACAACCAACAAAACAAAACCCCCCACCCCCAAACAACAAAACCACCAACGAACGCAACAACACCCCAACCAAAAGGCCCCAAACCCTAAAACACAAACCCAAAACAAAACCTCCAAACCAAACAGCAACAAACCACCCAAACCAAACAAACACAACAAAACAACCAAACCAGACCAACAAAAAACCCACAACCAGACAAAACGAAACCAAAAAACCTCACCACCCCAAAAAGCCCAGAAAACAAAAATACACAAACAAAAACAAAACTATATGCAATCCAACACCAAAACCAACCCATACAACAACCACAAACCAGCTAAAACCACAACCCCCCAAAACAAATCCAAACCAACCCACCAAAATCCCAACCCCACAATCACCACAAACCCCCACACAAAACAACAAAACAACAGAACAACCCACACAATCAGCAAAAACCCCCCAAACTTTAAAACAAACTCCAAACACCCCCAAACCAACAAAACCAAACCAAAAATGACCCACCCAAACCCAATCAAACCAAAACAAAACCCACACACCACAAAAAACACACCCCCCAAACAACCAACACAACCACCAACCAAAAAATCCCAACCCCAAAACCCCAAACAAAACAACACACAAACCCAAATTAGCACCATTTTTTAAACAATAAGCCTTGATTGAATCTCCATGTATGTGCTGGAAAATAGGGAGAGTAGGCGCGGTGATTCTGTGGATCATACAATGCCAAACTAAGGCAAATGTCTTATACTAGGACTATGGAGATGATACTAAAATTCTAAAACGGGGTCTGGCAGATTTAAAAAAATATCAGGGAGATTCAATAAAAGATCTTATCATTAAAAATGGTGCTAATTTTGCCCCAACCAATCAGATCTTATTTAACATTTGAAAGCTAACATCTGATTGGTTGGGGCAAAATTAGCACCATTGTAAACGGTAAGAACTTTTATTGAATAACCCTGTGTATATTTTATTTCTTATAGGGGAGATACAAGGTTGAAGGAAGAAATGTTTTCTTTATTATGCTCTATCACATATCTTCATCCTACTGTCCTCTTTTAAAGTTCGCGTGATCTCCCATTTGCTTGGATATGAAGATCCAATTTCCAACAGAAGCCATGTAGTCTGGTTACATTGTTTCAAGTCAGGTGTAGACAAACAGATTGTATCTCTATGTATACAGCATCTAATGTGAATTTCTGAGTGAGAAGTGACCCACAATGCTTTGCAGCCCTTGGTGAATTTCTTAATGCTAAAAACTCCGCTTGTTGTTGCCAATTAACTACGGTCTTTAAACCTTGTCATCACAAATCTTTTGTTTCTCTCTTCTTGCAGTACTTTGTCTTCGACTTCCATGTGCCGCCTGATGTCATGTTTGACAAAATAATCAAATTGTCAGTAAGTGTTTTTCCGTATTTTCAGTTTTTTATCATCTCCATAGTCCTAGATATAAAGACAGTTTGCCTGAGTTTGCATTGTATGAGGAGATGATAAAAAACTGAAAATACGGAAAAAAACACTTACTGACAATTTGATTATTTGTCAAACATGACATCAGGCGGCACTGGGAAGTCGAAGACAAAGTACGCCAAAGAAGAGAGAAACAAAAGAGTTTTGTGATGACAAGGTTTAAAGACCGTAGTTAATTGGCAACAACAAGCGGAGGTTTTTAGCAGTAAGAAATTCACCAAGGCCTGCAAAGCATTGTGGGTCACTTTCACTCAGAAATTCACATTGATGCTGTATTACATAGAGATACAATCTGTTTGTCTACACCTGACTTGAAACAATGGTAACCAGACTACATGGCTTCTGTGTGGAAATTGGATCTTAATATCCAAGCAAATGGAGATCACGCGAACTTTAAAGAGGACAGTAGGATGAAGATTGTGATAGAGCATAATAAAAGAAAACATTTTCCTTCAACCTTGTATTTCCCCTATAAGAAATAAAAATATACACAGGGGTATTCAATTAAAAGTTTTACCGTTTACAATGTGCTAATTTTGCCCCAACCAATCAGATGTTAGCTTTCAAATGTTAAAAAGATTGATTGGTTGGGGCAAAATAGCACCATTTTTAATGATAAGATCTTTTATTGAATTCCCTGATATTTTTTTAAATCTGCCAGACCCCGTTTTAGAATTTTAGTACATTACATAAGAACAGGTTTTAAACAGCAAATGGTTCGATCCCAGTACTGGCAGAGCTTGTTTAGAAGATAGGACACTCTAAAGCTTTTACCATGTCAATGATTAATTTCTGCCACGATTTGCCGACGACCCATCGTGTGACATTTTACGAAAATTAAGCCTAAACGATCTAAGACCAACGATCCACGACTGTCCTCATTTTTTTTGATGATCATCCTGACGGATTGCGTTGCCGATTGTCGTTATGTCGGTACAGTTGGTAAACACCTTAAAGGGTAGTCCACTCCCAAACAAAGTTTTGGTATTTGGTAGGGAAATGGCTATAAACATCGACCTTGATTTATGACATTCACAGGTCCCCCGAAATGTACTTACAGCCTTCTTCCCCCGCTGCCTTCTGCTTAACTTCTGTGCCTTCCTAAAAGGAAATCAAGCAGGAGAGGTTCGACCAGCATCAACTCCTCTGTGATTGGCTTAGGTTCACAATTAAGCCAATCACAGGAGTGGATTGCTGGTCAAGCCCCTCCTGGTAAGGCTGGTAACCTGTGGAGTGCTATAAACCAAGGGCGAGGATTATAAGCCATTTCTTACCAAATACCAAAATTTAGTTTGGGGGGGGTGGAAATGGGAAACCCTTAAGCCAAATTCAGATTGTTTCTTTGATGAGCTACACCGCGTGACCGTTACACCCCAATTGTGTTTGAGTGTTTATTTATGTGGAGATGTTTTGCTCGCAATCTAAAAGACACATTGAATATTTATACCCTAGATATAATTCCCTTACCTCGTTGTAATAAGGGCAGTTTGTAGATTCCTTCATTGATGTGTATTTCTTCTCCTCTCCCACCTCTACACAGACCACAGGAATCCATATTGAGTCCACCAACTTGGTGCCTCTATTACAGTGATGCTAACCTTTGGAAAGGAGCACAGAGGCAGAACAATGAAATATATAGCAATCTCTAAGAATGAAAGAAGGAGCCTTGAGAGAAGACAAAAGAAGCAAGGAAGGTCCATGAGAGAAAGGGAGCCTAAAATGACTAAGGTTCTCAAGAATATACCAACATGTACATTGGATGTACACTGCACACTATTGATAATGTACCTACCCCCCCAACTCTGACTGATATATTTTGTATTTATTCCTGAATTGACTTTTTATACATAGAAAGTACTAGGGCAGGGAGGTTGATTGATTATTCCAAACTCCAATAACATTTCATTGAGGAGCTGTAGAGGTAGAGTTTTCATGTGCCAGGTTAGTCCGGACTATTCCTGTATTAAAGATAGTGCTGAAGCTGGAGGAAGTCTGCAGAACCAGTTTTCTTGAGCTGGTGCTCCTCCTATATCCCTGTCCCAACTACTTTTATTTTAACTGTTTTCAAAAAAAAACTTTATTACACACGATAGTTTCCTTTAATCTGTTGCCTCCTCTGCCACATGCTCAAGCATATTAAAAGCTCTTTGAGCAGAGGGAGGAGACAGATACCTTGCTAGAAGGATAGATAGAATTAAATATCTGGTTACAAGTGCATGTAATATACTGGTAAAAATAGCAGTTGCGGCAGATAACAGGTCACAAGTTTTTTTTTTAGTAAGGACAAGCTGTTTAATGAGCTCTCAAGGGAAGGGAAGCCATGGTATCTACCACAGGCTTTACTCTACCAGGTTCTATATTTTTACGAATGAAGGTCCATCATACTTGGTCAGGAGGATCCCACCTCTACCCACAAGTAAAAAGTATCTAAAGCTGTCCATCTTCCATAATGAAGAGGAAATCTGGGTCCATTTCCAGTTTTACTTCATTATGGGATTCTAGTTTTCATTAATTACTGTGATTCCCATCTTTCCGGACATTAGCTGACTCCATTGGATCTTTTATTTCTTCATCCAGATTTTTTTCCCTTTCAAAGGTATAAAAAAAACGAGGAAGGGGAAGAAGTAGGATATATCACCCAATTCAATGCTCCACATGTCTAAATTACAGACATTAAACTGTATGTTAAAAGGGGAATTATACCTAAAAAAAATGAAATTTTAAGGAAGATAGGCAGCAGCATCAGAAACAGAAGGGAGCTTACATCAGATAACTGCAAAGGTCCCAGTCTGCACATGCTCAGTGGAAGTCCTTCTGCAAGCTGGTTAAAAAAAATACGGGGCAACTTATAACAACAAATACAAAGTGTAGACTGCTAATTACGTTTGTTAAAGTTTATTTTAGGTTTAATTCCCACTTAAAGGAGAACTAAATAAATATAGAGGAGCCTGCAAGGATTTAATCTATTCCTAACTAATACATTTATGTAAATAATACCTTTTGTAATCGCAGCATTGTGGAGAAAGAATAATGCTGTGATTGTGTAGGTTTTTAATTTCTGCATCCTCTCCAGGGTTTGCCAGATTTTTGGTTGCCCGGATTGGGAGGGGGTGTGGAGGTGATATCACAGGATGCGTGATGGGGCAGAGGCTAGAAGAATTCGGGGGGGGAGGATGGGCGGGCGATAACGTGAGGTGTTGGGTTAGGGGCGTAACTGTGGATGTGGGCGATTTCCAGGGGCGATTAGCCGGGCACAGGCTGTCAGCAATCAAATCTTTGTGCAGGGATTAAGTACTTGTTGTGCGCCACGTTCAGAGCACGTGGAATGTGTTTGTTAGGACACTTTGTTTGGTTTACTTTTCTGGCTCCATTTTTTGCCATAGTCCTAGATATAAAGACAGTTTGCCTGAGTTTGCATTGTATGAACCACAGAATCACCGCCTACTCTCCTATTTTCCAGCACATACAGTGAGATTCAATAAAAGGTCTTATTGTTTAAAATGGTGCTAATTTTGCCCCAACCAATCAGAACTTATGTAACATCTGAGTGGTTGGGGCACCATTTTAAACAATAAGAACTTTTATTGAATAACCCTGATAGTTTCTAAGTGCTGCAGTCTGTAACAATGGCGTGTAACAATGGCGTGTAACAATGGCGTGTAACAATGGCGTGTAACAATGGCGTGTAACAATGGCGTGTAACAATGGTGTGTGTAACAATGGCGTGTAACAATGGCGTGTAACAATGGTGTGTAACAATGGCGTGTAACAATGGCGTGTAGCAATGGCATGTAACAATGGCGTGTAACAATGGCGTGTAACAATGGCGTGTAGCAA
>CM033473.1:295720188-295734937 GCA_019447015.1 Hymenochirus boettgeri
AACAATGGCGTGTAACAATGGCGTGTAGCAATGGCGTGTAACAATGGCGTGTAACAATGGCGTGTAACAATGGCGTGTAACAATGGCGTGTAACAATGGCGTGTAGCAATGGCGTGTAACAATGGCGTGTAACAATGGCATGTAACAATGATGTGTAACAATGGTGTGTAACAATGGTGTGTAACAATTGCGTGTAGCAATGGCGTGTAACAATGGCGTGTAACAATGGTGTGTAGCAATGGCGTGTAACAATGGCGTGTAACAATGGTGTGTAACAATGGTGTGTAACAATGGCGTGTAACAATGGCGTGTAACAATGGCGTGTAACAATTGCGTGTAGCAATGGCGTGTAACAATGGCGTGTTGGTGCTGGGAATTCTGTGCTCTGTATTATTGAAAAAAATAGTAATTAATTCAGGTCAATAACTTGTTGATGACAAAAAGCAGAAGACAAGATGAAGGGCAAATGGAATCCTCAATATTGCAAATATTCTTCTTTATACATAATCATGTGACTTATTGCCCCTCCTAGGTGATCCACTCGAAAAATCTCCTGCGCAGTGGGACCTTGGTCGGCTCATTTAAGTTAGATGTTGGCACCGTCTATACCCAGCCTGGTAAGACAATCATTTTGGCCTTTGTCATTGTTGTCCAAAGAGAGATAAAAATGATGAACTCTCTGGCTTTATATGAACTTCATTATCTAAAGGGAGAACCACACTATTCTTGTAAAGACTTTGGATAGGGGTTGGGGCTAGTTTGTGGTTCCAGGTGGAGAGGACCTTGTAATATTCACTTATAAGGAGACATTGGTTTCTTTTCCATGACAAATTAAACTGGCAGCAATGCTATATAATAAACCGCTTGTGTTTCCTAAACTAACCGTTTTTCACCATTTTCTCCGTCTTTCTCTCCTTTTCAGAACACCAGTTTTACCACAAATGGGCGATTCTCTCAGACCCCGATGACATCACAGCCGGGCTTAAAGGTTACCTGAAATGTGACATCGCTGTGGTTGGAAAGGGAGATAACATTAAAACTCCTCACAAAGCCAACGAGACGGATGAGGACGATATTGAAGGGTAAGCAAAGTATTTTCTGTTTAAAGAAGTTCAGAGTCCTTGGATGATTCAACCCCCTAAATGACTACATGGACAGAGCCATGTACAGACAACAACATGGAGGCCTTCTTAGTTACATAATCCACTTCAAACATGAGTAAAAAAAAAGTTCTCCTTTAAATCATACTTTCCATAAGGTAATGCTAAGAGATATACATTAATCAGAAACAAACTCACATAAAGTAGCCCAAATCCCATTTGCACAGGCTACCTGCCAGGTGTCCATCTCCTGTTTGGCTCTCTAGGCCATTGGAAGCTCATCAGGGTGCAAAAAACACATTTATAAGGATACATAGACATGATTGTCTCTACTTTCTACTTAGCATATAAGCAACAGTCCTGTCTCATTTCATGGCATGCATTGTAGACATCGGGTCAGAAGACGAGGGAATGTATTACATATTACTAATGCTGCTTGACTTGGGGACAGAGAGATGTTTTAACCACCAAACACTTCCATTTTTCTAAACAATTGGCAGTAAAGGGTTTTTACCATTCAGTTTGCTGTAAACGCTGATGTTAGGCTGTAAATGACTTTCATCTGGGCATTGGCCTTATTCAAATATGGTATGTAATTAGACTGATAATAAACTTGCATGCAATTAAAATAATTAAACATGAAATATATATGGAGACCTGTCAGCATGCCTTTAAAACATGCAGCATCCCTTTAAAATACGCAGTGTCCCTTAAAACATGCAGCATCACTTTAAAACATGTAGCATCCCTCTAAACACGTAGCATCCCTTTAAAACATGCAGTGTCCCTTTAAAACATGCAGCGTTCCTTTAAAACACGCAGCATTCCTTTAAACACGCAGGGTCCCTTTGAACATGCAGCATCCCTTTAAAACATGCAGCATCCCTTTAAACATGCAGCGTCCCTTTAAACATGCAGCATCCCTTTAAACACGCAGGGTCCCTCTGAACATGCAGCATCCCTTTAAACATGCAGTGTCCCCTTAAACATGCAGCATCCCTTTAAAACATGCAGCATCCCTTTAAAACATAAGGGTGATTTGTGACGTTACTAACACATCATGTCTGTTTGGGTATTTTAATTGATTTTCTATGTGTTTGTATGTTGACTAGTGTGGACAGAGTTAATAAAATATTGATGGATGTTAATAATGTCTCGCGCTTTTCAATGACCAGCAGGTCAGTGCTACAGTGTTTTGTTTCCCACTGATTTCTAATTTCATGCCCTGATCGCATTTGATGCTCCATCCACTCTACCCATCCGCATCCAGCTGAGATCATCTTTACATTCCAGCAGTTACCCTGCAGGACCTGTTTAGATTAAAGGCCCAACGCCCTGAACTGCAAATTATGGGCATTTCAATGCAATTGACCAAAACCCAACGTTGGGAGTAGAAAAGGTTGAGTTAAAGGGACCTTACCTAGAAAATAGAACATTAGAATTTCTGGGGTGATAATGTTCATTCTCACATGGAAAGTTTTGTTGATGGCGGGCAATATTGCATGGAAATAACCCCCATTTAAATGATCAGGGTAATGAATTAATAACTGTGAAATAAGGATGTATAGCTACATATATATATAATATAGTGGATAATGTACCCCCTACTGTAAATTATAAGGATATTAGAAGTCACCGACGAGTTCCGTGACCAAATAAAAGCACGAGGCCGCAGGCCGCGTGCCTTTTATACCGGGCACGGAACTCCGAGGTGACTTTTGATATCCGTATAATTTACAATAGGGGGTACAATATCCATTACAACCTACCCCTTAACCCTAATTCAAAGCCACCCACATCACCCTCCACTAGCCTGTCATGGTACTTGTCCTTGCTCAGGACTCCGAAAAAAAATCCAGCCTCACCCCTTAACTCCTGCCCACGGCTAACCCTTACATTTTTAGATGAAGAGGAAGCCGCCATCACCTTTACTTTATGAACCGGAGTTGAGCTGCACCAGTAACTGTAAGTATCCAACCGATAGCCGCATTCTGTCCATTTTACTCCTCTCGCGCATTAATCTAGTGTGTGATGCAGTCGCCGTCATAGCGGCTGGTGATTAATGCGCGAGAGGAGTGAAACGAATCGGTTGGATCGGTTGGATACTTACAGTTAGTGGTGCAGCTCAACTCCGGTTCATATAGTAAAGGTGATGGCGGCTTCCTCTTCATCTAAAAATGTAAGTGTTAGCTGTGGGCAGCCATGAGTTTGCCATGGGCAGGAGTTAGGGCTAGGCCACACTGAAACGCAAACGCAATCGCAATCGCATGCGATTTCATGTGCGATTTTTTTGCGTTTGCGCTTGCGATTTCTTCAATAAGTATAGGAAATCGCATGCGATTGCGATTAAAAATGCAGAACGCAAAACGCAATCGCAATCGCACGCACAACGGCGAAAAAAACGCGCGTTTTTTTTTGCGTTGCCGCGTTTTCTATTATTTGTTAAAAACGCAAGCGCAATCGCAATCACAAGCGCAAACGCAAAAAAAACGCAGCAGTGTGGCCTAGCCCTTAAGGGGTGAAGCGGAGGGGGTTATACTGCACTTCCTGGGTATAATCGGCGCGCTACTACGTAGTTGCGCACCGATTATAAGGATATTATCGGCTACTTTGGTCCCATAGGGATCCATTAAGGGGGTAGGTTATATGAGAGATTTAACTCTTGACCACAGGTTCCTATTTAATAATGCAAAAGGTTTAATGTTAAATATCACATGATCCCATTAGAAATGAAATGATAGGCCTTGGTCCCGAGGGGGGAGGAAAGACTTCTGGGTAGTTTCCATGTGACCGTGGTAGCCCTTTGTATACCTTCTTAGAGACTTTAACAGCATTACAGAACTAGAGAGCATGAGTGCCTCTAGGGAGAAGATTGTCTCTGGTCGCACTCACCTTGCCATCATCAGTGCAATGTAGGCCTCTGTTCTGCAGTATGAAGCACCCATTGAGAGACTTCACTAAAGGTGGCCACACACATGCAATTCCCACAGCATGTGTGCTGACAGATCACATTAGTATCTGTCGGCACACATGCGGTGGGAATTGCACACACGGACCTTACCGATCCCCATACGCAGTGCAGCCATACACAGAATGATCGGATCGGCTCCCTTTAGTTAGGTAAAGGGAGCTGATATCGGCCGCTGGATATTTTCCATCTTTTCTGACCGACTCTGGTCTTCTTTGGCACTGCGGTCTTCAGTTTTTGGCCCCTACACACTGACGATAATGGGTAAATCCCGTCATTCCTTGACATTATCGTTAGTGTGTATGGGCACCTTAAGGAATCAAGTAAAAAAAGGCTAAAATTAGGTGAGGAGAGACTTCTGGGTAGTTTCCATGCTGCTAAACATAAATTTAACTGCTATAGGAACTTGCTCCTTCCCGATGGGGTTCCTCCAGAGCGGCAATGGGCTAAATTCTATGTTAAAATCTACCGTGCCGAAGGTCTTCCCAGAATGAATACTAGCATCATGGCCAACGTCAAGAAAGCTCTCATTGGAGAAAACAAGGACCTGGTTGATCCCTACGTGCAAGTCTCCTTTGCAGGACAAAAGGTAATCAGTATAAGATGAAGGCTTTTAAAGTGTGAGATTTTATTTTTCATTTCTATGTCTCAGGAGTCTTAGTAACCAAATAAAAACCTTATTACATTGATGTAGATAATATTAGTAACATTTTATTACTGCCGTGAAATAGCGTGCCTTGAGCAAAATCAAAACCTCTACTATTATGGCCTACTCACAATCAAAGCCATAGTGCCATCTTGTGGGGACAACTAGGTGAAATCAATTCTGAACTAATGAACAAAGCAATCACCACTTGTGAAATGTGAGTTGAGCCTCTCTGTTGCCCCGAATCTACATTTGCTCCTTGTGTTGCAGGAGGATATTTGTAGGTTATCTAGAACTTCAACTAAATTTTCTTTGTTTCCTATAAAGACATTTAGCAGTTAGATATATTTCCAGTAGAATGATAGTAGCAGATATTTCATTGAATGCCATAAATATAAAATATGTAATTAATGGAGTTTAGACCGATTAGCCCTAGTATTTCTGTTTATCTCATGAGGTACAGTAACCATGAGATATTGTCTCTTCTTACTCTTATCCTGTGGATTAACAGGGGAAGACCTCGGTGCAAAAGAGCAGCTATGAACCCATGTGGAATGAACAGATCATCTTCACTGAGATGTTTCCACCTTTGTGCAAGAGAATGAAAGTTCAGATAAGGGATTCTGATAAGGTCAACGATGTGGCAATTGGGACACATTTTATTGACCTACGTAAAATTTCCAATGAAGGAGACAAAGGCAAGTTTATGAAATTCCTGTAATGAGGGACACATTAGCTTTCATCAGATTTCATTCATCCATTTGTATCATATCCACATAAAGTAGAAAATATTGCCTCATTGGCTGAATAATTTCTCTCATTCTATTAAAAGGTTTCCTCCCTACTTTGGGCCCAGCTTGGGTGAACATGTATGGCTCGACCCGTAACTACACACTCATGGATGAGCATCAGGATCTCAATGAAGGGCTTGGTGAAGGAGTGTCTTTTCGTGCTCGGCTGTTGTTGAGTCTCGCTGTGGAAATACTGGACACAAGTTCTCCAGAGCTCACCAGTTCTACAGAAGTACAGATAGAAAGTGCTCAGCCAGTGTCGGAAGTAAGAATGGAATTGGTCTTGGTCAATGCTTCTTTCTAAATAGCCACATACATGAACCTGGAGTTATGACTGGTGCCATCACCACTTTATTGTCCAAAGAGAGGCTGTAGGCCAGTTAAAATTCTCATTTTGTTTAGAACATAGCAGGATAATAGCATAGCTTGCCTTTAGTCTTGCATGCTAAATTTCCAAAACTAGTTTCAATGTATATTGCTGATTTTATAACTGATTGTTTTAAATCAAGAAGAAAGGAGACTTAACATTATAAAATTGTATGTGAGTTTTATATGACGTTATTTAAAAACTCTTTGAGGTCAACTAAGATCTTAAAGTTTACCTCTAGTATTAGAGGTAAATAGTATTCCTATTTTCTTCCATATTAGAAATGGAATGTAATTTCCATGGCCCTTAGGAAATGCCACACCTTCTTTACCAGCATTCCACAAGCTAAATACTAAACCAAAGAGCCAGCTACACACTGGTTGAGGCTTTATTGAGCCAAGTGTAGTGCAGCCCTTTGGTTTTGCTATGTGAACCGCCTATGGACAGACTTTCTTCCTGGTTCCTGTAAAGATCCCATTCCTATTAGATTCTTAAATGCATTGCGCTAACAAATTCAGCATTGCCTTGGGAAGGTAAAGTATAATATATCTATGGTCACAGCATCCTAAAATAATCTACTTGCACAGGGCCAATCGGCGATCTGATCCTGGTTCCAAGGAAGATTTCCGAGATCTGCGGATTTTCCGGAATTCCAAACCGCATCTGAAATTTTAAAAAAATTCAAGAATTTCCAACATTTTTGGAAATTTAAGGATTTCCAAAATTTGAGAAAATTTCTACAAATTTCGAAATTTTTTGATTTCTTAAACTTGAAATTTAAAAAAGTTGGAAAATTCTATGCGGAACGTAAGTTAATGACGTTTCCGGTACTGGACAGTGTTTTATTTAAAGATTGTGGGCATTTATACTTGTTCCCCAGACTATTTCCCAGGTCACTAAGCCATGTACAGTAAGTTACCATTGCCTTTACACACACAAATTTGGAGATTGCTTCCACAACGGCGCACACCGGAATACCTTGAGTCCACACTCGTTCGTTGAATAAAAAACACGGCTTTATTGTGGCATATCACGCCATACAAACTACAAACATAGATAGCACCCGCCTTACGCGTTTCAAGCCCACCGGCTCTTACTCATAGGCTAGCAATTTGTGTAAATTTACTTTAATGGTTCCACTCATTGATTTTCAACTTTTCTTGAGCAGAATGGATTTTCAGAAGTTCGTCATCTCTAACTTTTGTATGGTTTGTAAATTTCCCCTTATCTTCGCTATTTCATCCAACCTTCTTAATCCTCAGAACTGCACAGGTAAAATGGAAGAATTTTTCCTCTTCGGAGCCTTTCTAGAATCCACCATGATAGATCGCAAGATTGGTGATAAACCAGTTAACTTTGAGGTGACAATAGGTATGTTTTTATGGAAAAAAAATATTCTTACACACATTTCTATCTTTCATTGATGTTTTTGTGGAGAGTACTATTACAGCAGGAATAATATCACACAATGCAATGTACATGATTTGATGGTTTGCCACCATGTTAGAAGTAGGTTGATATTTAAATGCAATGTGTTTTCTTAGGTAACTATGGAAACCAGGTTGATGGGACCATCAAACCAGGTATAAGGAGAAAAAAAGATGGTGGAGAGGAGTTGGAAGAGGGAGACTGAGTTTGCTGCAGAATTCCCGTGATGATGAAGGAGATAAGAGAGAAATGTTATCAGTCTCTTCTACACCAGCAATGAAACCCCTCATAACTGATAGGTAGGTTGTCCCAAGGGTTTCAATATCCCATGTGACCTACTGAAACTTCATTTGAGAGGTTTGTGCACAGATATGGCCAGTAGGGGACAGTAGATGGTCTTTGTCAGTCATTGAGGTCAAATACGCTTTGTACCAAAGTAATTTTATTAAATTGGTATGAACTCATATTGATCAAAGGGTGGTAATTAGTATGTAGCTCTACATAGCCTACATACATAGGGTGCACACGGCACAACAGATTAGTTGTGTTTTGTAGAGAAATGCAAAGTACTTAATGAATTGTTATGCTTCATTCAGTCTACATTGGCCTTCTGCTTCGCCAAAAAGCGAGAGCTCACAAAAGAGCCTTAGCTTGTCCATACATCTCGGTTTTAAATTACGACCATAAATTAAAACTGACCAGTAGGATAATCATTGTGCATGTTCACGTTCATAATACGGTATTTATAGATTCAGGTAATGCTATTTTTGATTGGCCAAAAAAAATCAAGGTGAACAAAATCTCATACATCTAATGAGGTCAATGAGTTTTAATGTGGAAAAATGCATAAACACTAGTTATACCATAAAAACACCAACATTGTGGTCAAAAGTTATTGTGGACAAAAGACTTGTAAACATGTGTCAGGCGCATGAGATTTATATATCTGAAAGCTGTCCCCAAATGAACTTACCAGCCTTCATTCCCTCACAGACTTCAGCTTGTCTTCCTGCTTGCTTCCGTGCTGGAAGCACTGAAGGGATTCAGCCAGCATCCACCCCTTCTGCTTGTCAATATATAAACTTGTGAGGTCAAGGTTTGTGCCCATTTCCTGGCAGATATTAAATATTTGTTTGAGGGTGGACATGTCCGACCTTCCGCAGATTTTAGCTTGAAATCTGTTGATGTAATAGAAGATTTCTATTCAATAATAGACAAAAATCCAACCTGTGTATAGCCAGCTCTTGTGTACAGTCAGCAGTTTAATCGTATCTCTCTGGTGGAATGCTCTGCCTAAAATGTTGTCTTGATGAACTCTGAACATGTACAAAAGAAGCTCAGATGTCTTCTTGATGGACAGGCAGATATCCAAGATTACAGCTGGTGATTGGTTGGGTCCTTGTTCAATTTTAGCCCAGTGGGGGGATGGAATGGGTGGATGGAGGAAACTGTACTTATTGTAGGGTTTGGGGATTTAGTTTTGAATGGAATACTGTAACCCAGTACTACCAAACTGTGTAAGTCATGCTCAGATTTACTGACATGTTACATCACTGGAGTTTCAGTGCTCAGCTCCCATTCAGAGTGTCTTACATCAAAGGTGGTTTATAATTTGCTTAGGTTCTACATTTCTGTGTTGTGTTTCCAAACCAGACAATGTCAATTGTAAAGATAATTTCTGTCGTTTACCCTGTACAAAGTGATTAAGGCATGTCCACCCTCAAAACAAAAAACGGTCACATGTACAGTAATTCATTTTTACAACTTCTATACTTATCATTTATAACACGCATCTCTAACCAGATATTTAATGATAAGTTTCTTCTCCCATTCTGGCAAAGGTTTCTGCCTTCTCCCCTGCTCAATGAGCTTTTTGGAACTTAAGCATGTGCAGTGGAAGCTGCGGGGGAACGAACAGTCAATCATTGGCTGTGATGTCAGCAGTCAGAGGAGTAGCTTGCTTCCTCTGCAGAATGGGGGCAATAATTATGCTTTAATATCTGGTTTGCATTACATCTATTTATGTGATTAAATATATATATATGATGAGAATTTGGGGGCAGGCAACTGACAAGTGACTATTATATTTTCTTTTAATGCCCTTTTAAGGCTTAACATAAGCTCAACTGCTTTGTTTTTCTTGAATCACCAGTAACGTTCCTCTCCTACAGAACTATTTCCATTTGCCATTCTTTGACAAGAAGCCTTGTACCTACATTAAGAGCTGGTGGCAAGATCAAGGAGGAGGTTATACAATGCCAACATCATGGACAAGATTGCAGACAAGCTGGTTAGTAATGTTTCCACAGTCACTTGTCTTTTTTTAAATTAAAAATGTAACCGATTTAGAGGAAGAATGGAACATTCCTGAATGAAACAACCCAAATTCTGTCATTCCACACCCACCCCCCCCCCCAAACTCATCACTGTACATTCCACACCAACCCCCCAATTCATCACTGTACATCCACACCAACTCCCCAATTCATCACATGTACATTCCATACAACCCCCAATTCATCACTGTACATTCACACACCAACTCCCCAATTCATCACTGTACTTCCACACCAACTCCCCAATCATCACTGTACATTCACACCAACTCCCACAATCATCACTGTACATTCCACACCAATCCCATCATTATTACTTCCCAACCAACTCCCCAATTCATCACTGTACATTCCTCACCAACTCCCCAAATTCATCACTGTACATTCAACACCAACTCCCCAAACTCATCACTGTACATTCCACACCAACTCCCCAATTCATCACTGTACATTCCACACCAACTCCCCAATTCATCACTGTCATTCCATACCAACTCCCCAACCTCATCACTGTACATTCCACACCAACTCCCCCAATTCATCACTGTACATTCCATACACCCCCCAATTCATCACTGTACATTCCACACCAACTCCCCAATTCATCACTGTACATTCCACACCAACCCCCCCCCCCCAAACTCATCACTGTACATTCCCCACCAACTCCCCAATTCATCACTGTACATTCCATACCAACCCCCAAATTCATCACTGTACATTCCATACCAACTCCCCAATTCATCACTGTACTTTCCACACCAACCCCCCCCCCCAAAATCATCACTGTACATTCCACACCAACCCCCCAATTCATCACTGTACATTCCATACCAACCCCCCTATTCATCACTGTACATTCCAACCAACCCCCCCCCAAACTCATCACTGTACATTCCACACCAACTCCCCAATTCATCACTGTACATTCCACACCAACTCCACCCAATTCATTACTGTACATTCCATACCAACCCCCCAATTCATCACTGTACATCCCATACCAAACCCCCAATTCATCACTGTACATCAATACTGTACATTCTACACACACACATCCCTAATTCATCCATCACTGTACATTTCCACACCAACTCCCCAAT
The DNA here is from genome assembly GCA_019447015.1 of Hymenochirus boettgeri. Taxonomy (NCBI): domain Eukaryota; kingdom Metazoa; phylum Chordata; class Amphibia; order Anura; family Pipidae; genus Hymenochirus; species Hymenochirus boettgeri. The sequence goes on from CM033473.1 coordinate 295,730,928, forward strand.
TCATCACTGACTACATTCCATAAAACACAACTCCCCCAATTCATCAACTGTACATTCCACACCAACTCCCCAATTCATCACTGTACTAGCTGTAACAACAGGTTGATGGGACCATCAAACCAGGTATAAGGAGAAAAAAAGATGGTGGAGATGGAGTTGAAGAGGAGACTGAGTTGCTGCAGAATTCCAGTGATGATGAAGGAGATGAAGATGGAGAAATGTTATCAGTCTCTTCTACACCAGCAATGAAACCCCTCATAACTGATAGGTAGGGTGGTCCCAAGGGTTTCAATATCCCATGTGACCTACTGAAACTTCATTTGAGAGGTTTGTGCACAGATATGGCCAGTAGGGGACAATAGATGGTCTTTGTCAGTCATTGAGGTCAAATACGCTTTTGCACCAAAGTAATTTTATTAAATTGGTATGAACTCATATTGATCAAACGGTGGTAATTAGTATGTAGCTCTACATAGCCTACATACATAGGGTGCACACGGCACAACAGATTAGTTGTGTGTTTGTAGAGAAATGCAAAGTACTTAATGAATTGTTAGCTTCATTCAGTCTACATTGGCCTTTCTGCCAAAAAAGTGAGAGCTCACAAAAGAGCCTTAGCTTGTCCATACATCTCGGTTTTAAATTACGACCAATAAATTAAAACTGACCAGTAGGATAATCATTGTGCATGTTCGCTTCATAATACGGTATTTATAGATTCAGGTAATGCTTATTTTTGATTGGCCAAAAAAAATCAAGGTGAACAAAATCTCATACATCTAATGAGGTCAATGAGTTTTAATGTGGAAAAATGCATAAACACTAGTTATACCATAAAAACACCAACATTGTGGTCAAAAGTTATTGTGGACAAAAGACTTGTAAACATGTGTCAGGCGCATGAGATTTATATATCTGAAAGCTGTCCCCAAATGAACTTACCAGCCTTCATTCCCTCACAGACTTCAGCTTGTCTTCCTGCTTGCTTCCGTGCTGGAAGCACTGAAGGGATTCAGCCAGCATCCACCCCTTCTGCTTGTCAATATATAAACTTGTGAGGTCAAGGTTTGTGCCCATTTCCTGGCAGATATTAAATATTTGTTTGAGGGTGGACATGTCCGACCTTCCGCAGATTTTAGCTTGAAATCTGTTGATGTAATAGAAGATTTCTATTCAATAATAGACAAAAATCCAACCTGTGTATAGCCAGCTCTTGTGTACAGTCAGCAGTTAATCGTATCTCTCTGGTGGAATGCTCTGCCTAAAATGTTGTCTTGATGAACTCTGAACATGTACAAAAGAAGCTCAGATGTCTTCTTGATGGACAGGCAGAATATCCAAGATTACAGCTGGTGATTGGTTGGGTCCTTGTTCATTTTAGCCCAGTGGGGGCATGGAATGGGTGGATGGAGGAAACTGTACTTATTGTAGGGTTGGGGATTTAGGTTTTGAATGGAATACTGTAACCCAGTACTACCAAACCTGTGTAAGTCATGCTCAGATTTACTGACAATGTTACATACACTGGAGGTTTCAGTGCTCAGCTCCCATTCAGAGTGTCTTACATCAAAGGTGGTTTTATTAATTTGCTTAGGTTCTACATTTCTGTGTTGTGTTTCCAAACCAGACAATGTCAATTGTAAAGATAATTTCTGTCGTTACCCTGTACAAAGTGATTAAAGGGCATGTCCACCCTCAAAACAAAAAACTGGTCACATGTACAGTAATTCATTTTTACAACTTCTATACTTATCATTTTATAACACGCATCTCTAACCAGATATTTAATGATAAGTTTCTCCCATTCTGGCAAAGGTTTCTGCCTTCTCCCCTGCTCAATGAGCTTTTTGGAACTTAAGCATGTGCAGTGGAAGCTGCGGGGGAACGAACAGTCAATCATTGGCTGTGATGTCAGCAGTCAGAGGGAGTAGCTTGCTTCCTCTGACAGAATGGGGGCAATAATTATGCTTTAATATCTGGTTTGCATTACATCTATTTATGTGATTAAATATATATATATGATGGAATTGGGGGCAGGCAACTGACAAGTGACTATTATATTTTCTTTTAATGCCCTTTTAAGGCTTAACATAAGCTCAACTGCTTTGTTTTTCTTGAATCACCAGTAACGTTCCTCTCCTACAGAACTATTTCCATTTGCCATTCTTTGACAAGAAGCCTTGTACCTACATTAAGAGCTGGTGGCAAGATCAAGGAGGAGGTTATACAATGCCAACATCATGGACAAGATTGCAGACAAGCTGGTTAGTAATGTTTCCACAGTCACTTGTCTTTTTTTAAATTAAAAATGTAACCGATTTAGAGGAAGAATGGAACATTCCTGAATGAAACAACCCAAATTCTGTCATCCACACCCACCCCCCCCCCCCAATTCATCACTGTACATTCCACACCAACCCCCCAATTCATCACTGTACATCCACACCAACTCCCCAATTCATCACATGTACATTCCATACCAACCCCCAATTCATCACTGTACATTCCACACCAACTCCCCAATTCATCACTGTACATTCCACACCAACTCCCCAATCATCACTGTACATTCACACCAACTCCCCAATTCATCACTGTACATTCCACACCAATCCCATCATTATTACTTCCCACCCAACTCCCCAATTCATCACTGTACATTCCACACCAACTCCCCAATCCATCACTGTACATTCAACACCAACTCCCCAAACTCATCACTGTACATTCCACACCAACTCCCCAATTCATCACTGTACATTCCACACCAACTCCCCAATTCATCACTGTCATTCCATACCAACTCCCCAAACTCATCACTGTACATTCCACACCAACTCCCCCAATTCATCACTGTACATTCCATACCAACCCCCCAATTCATCACTGTACATCACACCAACTCCCCAATTCATCACTGTACATTCCACACCAACCCCCCCCCCCCAAACTCATCACTGTACATTCCCCACCAACTCCCCAATTCATCACTGTACATTCCATACCAACCCCCAAATTCATCACTGTACATTCCATACCAACTCCCCAATTCATCACTGTACATTCCACACCAACCCCCCCCCCCAAAATCATCACTGTACATTCCACACCACCCCCCCAATTCATCACTGTACATTCCATACCAACCCCCCTAATTCATCACTGTACATTCCATACCAACCCCCCCCCAAACTCATCACTGTACATTCCACACCAACTCCCCAATTCATCACTGTACATTCCACACCAACTCCCCAATTCATTACTGTACATTCCATACCAACCCCCAATTCATCACTGTACATCCCATACCAAACCCCCAATTCATCACTGTACATCAATACTGTACATTCTACACCAACTCCCTAATTCATCCAATCACTGTACATTCCACACCAACTCCCCAATTCATCACTGTACATTCCATAACACAACTCCCCCAATTCATCAACTGTACATTCCACACCAACTCCCCAATTCATCACTGTACTAGCTGTAACAAAATTAAAACTGACCAGTAGGATAATCATTGTGCATGTTCGCTTCATAATACGGTATTTATAGATTCAGGTAATGCTTATTTTTGATTGGCCAAAAAAAATCAAGGTGAACAAAATCTCATACATCTAATGAGGTCAATGAGTTTTAATGTGGAAAAATGCATAAACACTAGTTATACCATAAAAACACCAAACATTGTGTCAAAAGTTATTGTGGACAAAAGACTTGTAAACAGTGTCAGGCGCATGAGATTTATATATCTGAAAGCTGTCCCCAAATGAACTTACCAGCCTTCATTCCCTCACAGACTTCTGCTTGTCTTCCATGCTTGCTTCCGTGCTGGGAAGCAAGCTGAAGGGATTCAGCCAGCATCCACCCCTTCTGCTTGTCAGATATATAAAACTTGTGAGGTCAAGGTTTGTGCCCATTTCCTGGCAGATATTAAATATTTGTTTGGAGGGTGGACATGTCGACCTTCCGCAGATTTTAGCTTGAAATCTGTTGATGTA
>CM033473.1:295735903-295941043 GCA_019447015.1 Hymenochirus boettgeri
ATATAATAATATTATATAAATATGCTGAATTGGGGGCAGGCAACTGACAAGTGACTAGTTTTTTTTTTCTTTTAATGGCCTTTTAAGGCTTAAACATAAGCTCAATCAACTGCTTTGGTTGTCTTGAAATCAACCAGTAAACGTTCCTCTCCCTCACAGAACCATTTTTTCCTTTGCCATTCTTTGACACGAAGCTTGTACCTACATTAAGAGCTGGTGGCAAGATCAAAGGAGGAGTTTATACCATTCCACATCATGGACAAGATTGCAGACAAGCTGTAGTAATGTTTCCACAGTCACTTGTCCTTTTTTTAATTAAATAAATGTAACCGATTTCAGGTAATGGAACCTTCCTGAATGAAACAACCCAAATTCCTGTACATCCAACCAACCCCACCCCCCCCCATCCCCCCCCCCCCCCAAACTTCATCACTGTACATTTCCATCCAACACCAACCCCCCTCCAAACTCATCACTGGAACATTCACACCAACCCACCCCCCCCCCCCCAAACGCATCACTGTACATTCCATACCAACCCCCCATTCATCACTGTAACATTCACACCAACTCCCCATTCATCACTGTAACATTCCACACCAACTCCCCAATTTCTCGATGGACATTCCACCACTCCCCAATTCATCACTGTTACATCCACACCAACTCCCCCAATTTCATTACACTGTACATTCCATACCAACCCCCCAATTCATCACTGTACATCAATACTGTACATTCTACACCAATCCTAATTCATTACTGTACATTCTACACCAACTCCCTAATTCATCACTGTACATTCCACACCACCACCCCCCAAACTCATCACTGTACATTCCACACCAACTCCCCAATTCATCACTGTATCATTCCATATCAACCCCCCAATTCATCCCTGTACATTCCACAACCAACTCCCCCAAATTCATCACTGTACATTCCACACCAACTCCCCTCCCCAGTCATCACTGTACATTCCATACCAACTCCCCATTCATCACTGTACATTCCACACCACCAGCCAACCACCCACCCCCCCCCAAACTTATCACTGTACATTCCCACCACCAACCCCTTCCCAATTCATCACTGTACATTCCCATACCGACCCCACCACTTCTCACTTGTCCATCAATACTGTACATTCTACACCAACTCCCTAATTCATCACTGTACATTCAACACCAACTCCCCAATTCATCACCTGTACATTCCACACCAACTCCCCAATTCATTACTGTACATTCGCATACCAACCCCCCAATTCATCAACTGTAATCCCATACCAACCCCCCCCAATTCATCACTGTACATCAATACTGTACATTCTAACAACAATCTACACCAACTCCCATCATTCATCACTGTACATTCCACAACACAACTCCCCAATTCATCACTGTACAGTCCATACCAAACCTACTCCCCAATTCATCATGTACATTCCACACCAACCCCCCAAGTCATCACTGTACATTCCACACCAACTCCCCCAATTCATCACTGTACATTCCACATCAACTCCCCAATTCATCACTGTACATTCCACACCCCAACTCCCCAATTCATCACTGTACATTCCACACCAACTCCCGCAATTCATCACTGTACATTCCACACCAAACCGCCCCCCCAAACTCATCACTGTATATTCCACACCAATTCCCCAATTCATCACTGTACATTCCACACCAACTCCCTCTCCCCAATTTCATCACTGTACCTTTCCACACCAACTCCCAATTCATCACTGTACATTCCACCCCAACTCCCCAATTTCATCACTGTACATTCCACACCAACTCCCCAATTCATCACTGTACATTCCACACCAACTCCCCAATTCATCACTGTTTTCATTCCACCCACCAACCCCCCAATTCATTACTGTACATTCCACACCAACTCCCCAATTCATCACTGTACATTCCATACCAACTCCCCAATTCATCACTGTACATTTTCCACACCAACATCCCTACCATTCATCACTGTCATTCCACACCAATCCAACTCCCCAATTCATCACTGTACATTCCACATCAACTCCCCCAATTCATCACTGTACTTCCACACCACTCCCCAATTCATCACTGTACATTCCACACCAACTCCCCAATTCATCACTGTACATTCCACACCAAACCGCCCCCCCAAACTCATCACTGTCCTTCCCACACCCCCATTCCCCAAGTCAGCACTGTACATCCACACCAACTCACCAATTCATCACTCTGTACTTCCACACCACTCCCCAATTTCATCACTGTACCATTTCCCCACCCACTCCCCAATTCATCACTGTACATTCCACAAAACCAACTCCCCAATTCATCACTTTACACCACACCAACTCCCCAATTTCATCCTGTTTCAATTCCACACCACCCCCCCCCAATTCCATACTGTACATGCCACACCAACTCCCCATTCATCCAAAACTTGGGTTTTTTCAACATTCCACACCAATCCCAATTCATCACCTGAAACATTTTCCCCACCAACTCCCCAATTCACAATTTTTACAATGCCCCCCAACCCCCCCCCCCAACTTATCACTGTACATTCCACACCAACTCCCCAATTTCATCACTGTACATTCCACCCACCCCCCCCAAACTCATTCACGTACATTCCACACCAACTCCCCAATTCATCACTGTACATTCCACACCAAACCAAACCCCCCCCCCACAAAAAAAAAAAAAAACCCCCCCCCCTCATCACGTAACATTCCACACCAACTCCCCAATTCATCCCTGTACATTCCACACCAACCCCCCCCCCAAACTCACAATCACTGTACATTCACACTAACTCCCCCTATTCATCACTGTAACATTTAACACCACCCACCCCCCCAAACTCATCACTGTATCATTCCCGCCCAACCCCACCCACACCCCCCCCCGCCCAACTCATCACTGACCATTCCACACCAACTCCACTCCCCATATCGATCACTGTACATTCCACAACACCAACCCCCAATTCATTAACTTTACCTTCCACACACACTCCCAAATTCATCACTGTAATTTCCACACCACAACTCCCCATTCATCACTGTACATTCCACACCAACCCCCCCAATTCATTACTGTACATTCCACACCAACTCCCCAATTCATTCACTGTACATTCAAACCCAACTCCCATTCATTACTGTACATTCCAACACCAACGCCCCAATTCATCACTGTACATTCCCACACCAACCCCCCCCCCCCCAAACTCATCACTGTACATTCCACAAACAACTCCCCAATTCAAAATCCTGTACATTCCACACCACCCAGCCCCCCCATCATTACTGACACCCATCACCAACCACCCACTTCATTACTGTACATTCCACACCAACCTCCCCCAATTCATCGCTGTACTTCCATACGCAACTCCCCATTCATCATTGTAACATTCCATACCCAACCCCCCAACTCATCAAAATAATAACACTGTTCATTCCACAACCAACTCCCCCAATTCATCAATGTACATTCCACACCAACTCCCCAATTCATTACTGTATCCTTCCATACCAACCCCCCAATTAATCACTGTACATCAATACTGTGCATTCTACACCAACTCCCTAATTCATTACTGTACATTCCACACCAACTTCCCAATTCATTACTGTAACATTCCATACCAACCCCCATTCAGCACTGTACATCAATACTGTACATTCTACAACCCACTTCCCTATTCATTACTGACATTCATCCTACCAACTCCCAATTCATTACTGTACATGTTCCTTCCTCACCAACCCCCCCCCCGCAAACTCATCACTGGTCATTCCACAACCAACTCCCCATTCTCATCGGTACATTCCCACCAACTCCCCATTCATTTACGTACATCTCCCATAACCACCCCGCAATTTCATCACTGTACATTCCTCCATACCAACCCCCCAATTCATCACTGTACATCAATACTGTACATTCTATACAACCAACTCCCTACTTCATCACTGTACATTCCTCACCAACTCCCCAATTCATCACTGTACATTCCACACCAACTCCCCAATTCATCACTGTACATTCCATACCAACTCCCCAATTCATTACTGTACATTCCATACCAACCCCCCAATTCATCACTGTACTCAATACTGTACATTCTACACCAACTCCCTAATTCATTTCACTGTACATCTAACCAACTCCCCCAAATTCCATCACTGTACATTCCACACCAACTCCCTAATTTCTTATTGGTAATTCCCCACCACTCCCCCAATTCAATCACGTAATTCCAACACAACCAACTCCCAATTCATTACTGTACATTCATACCAACCCCCAATTCATCACTGTACATCAATACTGTACATTCTACACCAACTCCCCAATTCATCACTGTACCTTCACATTCCACAAACCAACCCCCATTCATTACTGTACATTCCACCACCCAAACTCCCCAATTCATCACTGCTACATTCCCACCAACCCCCATCATTACTGTCATTCCCACCAACTCCCCAATTCCTTCACTGTACAATTCCACCCAACCCCCCCCCACACTCATCAACTGGGGTACATTCCACAACAACTCCCCAATTTCCATCACTGTACATTCCACACCAACCCCCCAATTCATTACTGTACATTCCACACCAACCCCCCCCCCCCAATTCATTACTGTACATTCCACACCCAAACCAACCCCCAATTCATCCAACTTTACATTCCATACTCCCAACTCCCCAATTCATCATTGTACATTCCATACCAACCCAACCCCCCAAACTCATCCTGTGCCTGTTACACACCAAACTCTCCCCCAATTACTCAATGTACATTCCCCACCCAACTCCCAATTCCATTAACTGGACTTCCATAACCACCCCCCAATTAATCACTGTACATCAATACTGTGCATTCTACAACCAACTCCCTAATTCATTAACTGTAACATTCTCACACCACTCCCCAATTCATGACTGTAACATTCCTTACCATCCAACCCCCATGCATCACTGTAACACTCATACTGTACATTCTAACAAAACAAACACCAACTTCCCCTAATTCATTACTGTACATTCCACACCCAACCCTGCCCAATTCTTACGGTCCTTCCTCAACAACCCCCAAACAAAAACCCCCCCCCAAAAACCTCATCACTGTTCTTCCACCCCAACTCCCCATTCCTCACTGTACATTCCACACTCCAGACTCCCAATTCATTACTGTAACATTCCCATACCATACCAACCCCTCAATTCCATCCCTGTACATTCATACCACCCCCAATTCATCACTGTACATCCAATACTGTAGCTTCTAACAAATAACACAACCAACTCACTCCCCAATTCATCACCTGTACTTCCACACCAACCCCCCATTCATTACTTTAACATCCACACCACTTCCCAAATTCATCTGTCATTCGCATACCAACCCCCCAATTCATCACTGTACTCCATACTGTACATTCTAACCCAACTCCCACAATTCCATCACTGTAGAAATTCCCACACCAAACCCCCCCCCAATTCATTACTGTACATTCACACACCAACCTCCCCAATTCACATCTCACTGTACATTCGAATTCAACACCAACACTCCCAATTCATTACTGTACATTCCAACCAACTAACTCCCCAATTTCATCACTGTACTCCACACCACCCCCCCCCCCCAAACTCATCACTGTACATTCCACAACAACTCCCCAATTCATCACTGTACATTCCAACCACCCCCAATTCATACTGTAGCATTCCACACCACCCCCCATTCATTACTGTACTTTTCCACACCAACTCCCCAATTCACACTGTCATTCCATAACCACTCCCCCCAATTCATCATTGTACATCCATACCATAAAACCCCCCAAAACTCATCACTGGTCATGGTGTCCAACACATCCACACCAACTCCCCAATTAATCAATGTACATTCCACACCCAAAAACTCCCCAGTCATTACTGTACCTATCCATACCAACCCCCCAATTAATCACTGTAACACAATCAAACTGTGCATTCTACAACCCACTCCCTAATTCATTACTGACATTCCACCAATTCCCAATTCATTACTGTACCTTCCAACCAACACAACCCCCCCAATTCATCACTGTACATCAATACTGTACATTCTACACCAACCCCCTAATTCATTACTGTACATTCCACACCAACTCCCCCATTCATTACTGTACTTCCTCCCAAACCCCCCCCCCCAACTCATCACTGTTCATTCCACACCAAACGCCCTTACTCCCCCAATTCATCACTGTACATTCCACACCAACTCCCCAATTCATTACTGTACATTCCATACCAACCCCTCAATTCATCACTGTACATTCCATACCACCCCCCAATTCATCCTGTACATCAATACTGTACATTCTACAACCAACTCCCTAATTCATCACTGTACATTCCTCACCAATCCCAAATTCGCATCACTGTATTTCCACACCAACTCCCCAATGCACACTGTAAACATTCCTACCAACTCCCCATCATTACTGTCAATTCCATACCAACCCCCCCAATTCATCACTGTACATCAAATACTGTACCTTCTAACAACCAACTACCTAATTCACTCCACTGTACATTCTACACCAACGCCCCCAATTCATCACTGTACATTCCACACAAATCCCCTAATCATTATTGTAATCCCAACACCAACTCCCAATTACATCACTGTAACATTTCCACAGCCCACTCCCCAAATTCATTACTGTACATTCACAATACAGACCCCCCAATTCATCACTCCTGTAAAGATCAATACTGGTACCTTCTACACAAACAACAACTCCCTAATTCATCACTGTACATTCCTCAACAATTTCCCACTTCATCATCACTGTACATTCCACACCAACTCCCCAATTCATCACTGTACATTCCATACCAACACTCCCACTCCCCAATTCCATTACTGTACATTCCATACAACCCCCCAATTCATTCACTGTACATCAATACTGTACTTCTACAACATCTAACACATCCTACAACAACCCCCTAATTCATCACTGTCATTCCTCCAACTCCCTAATGTCATCACTATAACATCCACGCCAACTCCCCAATTCCTCACGTAACATTCCACACCAACTCCCCAATTCATTACTGTACATTCCATACCAACCCCCCAATTCCTCACGTACATTCATACCAACCCCCCCAATTCATCACTGTACATCCAAATGGAACATTCTACAACCACTCCCTAATCCATTACGTACATTCCACACCAACTCCCAATTCATTATGTACATTCCCCAACCCACCCCCCCCCCAAACTCATCCACTGTTCATTTCACACATCTCCACACCAACTCCCCATTTCATCACTGTACTTCCACACCAACCTCCCCAATTCATTACTGTCAGTACATTCGCTACCACCCCCCACATTCAATCACTGTACATCAATACTGTACATTACATACTACACCAACTCCCTAATTCATCACTGTACATTCTTCCCCACACCAACTCCCCAATTCCATCACGTACCATTCCCCACCAACTACTCCCATTTCAATCACTTTACATTCCATACCAACTCCCCAATTTCATTACTGTACATTCCATACCACCCCTCCAATTCATCATGTACATCAATACTGTACTTCTCCATCTACTAAACACCAACTCCCTAATTCATCACTGTAAATTCTAACACCAATTCCCTAATTCAATCACTGTACATTCCCACACCAACTACTCCCCAATTCATCCTTGTACATTTCCCAAACCACCCCCCAATTCATTACTTACAGTCCACACAAACCAACTCCCCAATTCCTCACTGTTACATTCCACACCAACTCCCCAATTCATCACTGTACATTTTCCACATCAACCCGCCCCATTCATGACTGTACATTCCACACAACCTCGCGCCACTTCACATCACTGTACATTTAACACACCAACTCCCAATTCATTACTGTACTTCCTCACCAACCCCAACCCCCCCCCCCCCAACTCATCACTGTTCTTCCACAAACAACTCCCCAATTCCTCACTGTACATTCACCACAACCAACTCCAATTCATATACTGTACATTCCTACCAACCCCTCAAAATTACCAATTCCCTCACACTGTACCTTCCATACCAACCCCCCAATCATCACTGTAAATCAATACTGTACCATTCTACAAACCACCTCCCTAATGTCATCACTGTACATTGCTCACCAACTCCCCAATTCATTTCCACACTGTATACATTCCACAACCAACTTCCCCCAAATTTCATCCTGTACATTCCCTACCAACTCCCCAATTCATTACTGTACATTCCATACCAACCCCCCCACTTCATCACTGTACCATCAATACTGTACATTCTACACCAACTCCCTAATTCATCACTGTACATTCTACACCAACTCCCCAATTCATCACTGTACATTCCACACCAACTCCCTATTCATTATTGTAAATTCCACACCAACTCCCCAATTCATCACTGTACATTCCACACCAACTCCCCAATTCATTACTGTACATTCCATACCAAACCCCCAATTCATCACTGTAAATCAATACTGTACATTCTCTCTACAACTACAAACACCAACTCAACTCCCCATTCATCACTGTACATCCACACGCCACCAACTCCCCAATTCATTACTGTACATTCCACACCAACTCCCCAATTCATCACTGTACATTCCAACAACCAACTCCCAATTCATTACTGTACATCCACACCAACTCCCCAATTCATCACTGTCATTCACACCACCCCCCCCTTCACTCATCACTGTCCAATTCCACAACAACTCCCCAATTCATCACGTACATTCCCACAACACACCAACCCCCCAATTTCATTACTGTACAGTTCCACACCAACCACCCCAATTCATTACTGTACATTCCACCAACCAACTCCCCAATTCATCACTGACATTCCATACAACTTCCCCAATTCATCATTGTAAACATTCCATACCAACCCCAAAACTCATCACTGTTCATCTCCACACCAACTCCCAATCATCATGTACATTCCCACCAACTCACTCCCCAATTCATTACTGTAACATTCCATTACCAACAAACCCCCCCAATTAAGCACTGTACATCACTATAACTGTGCATTCTACCCAACTCCCTAATTCATTACTCTGTCATTCCACACCAACTTCCCAATTCATTACGGTAACATTCCATCCAACCCCCCAATTCCCTCACTGTAGCATCAATACTGTACATTCTACAACAACTCCCCTAAGTCATTACGTAACATTCCAACCACCAACTCCCATTCATTATGTACATTCCTCAACCAAACCCCACCCCCCCCACCCCCCCCAAACTCATCACTGTTCATTTCCACACCAACTCCCGCAAATTCATCACTGAATTCAACACCAACTCCCCAATTCATTCCTGTTACATTCCATAAACCAACCCACCAATTAATCCGTACATCAATACTGTGCATTCTACACCAACTCCCTAATTCATTACTGTACATTCCACACCAACTTCCCATTCATTACTGTACATTCCATACCAACCCCCCCAATTCATCACTGTACATCAATACTGTACATTCTACACCAACTCCCTAATTCATTACTGTACATTCCACACCACTCCCCAATTCATTACTGTACATTCCTCACCAAAACCCAAAACTCCCCACCAAACCACCCCCCCCCCAACTCATCACTGTTCATTCCCCACCCCAACTCCCCCCCCCAATCATCACTGTTACCTTCCACACCAACTCCCCAATTCATTACTGTACATTCCATACCAACCCCCCAATTCATCACTGTACATTCCATACCAACCCCCAATTTCTCAACTGTACATCAATACTGTACCTTTCTACAACCACCTCCCTAATTCATCACTGTAACATTCCTCACCCAACTTCCCCCATTCAATCCAACTGTCACCTTCCACAACCAACTCCCAATTCATCACACTGTACAATTCACAACAATCAACCCAACTCCCCATTCAGTTACTGTAGGCTTGCCACCACCAACTCCCCATCACACTGTTACATTCCAAACCAACCCCCCCCCCAACTCATCACTTACATTCCACAACCACTCCCATTCAATATCACTGTACATTCCACACCAACCCCCCAATTCATTACTGTAGAGACATTCCACACCAACCCCCCAATTCATTACTGTACATTCCACACCAACTCCCCAATTCATCACTGTACTTCCACACCAACTCCCAATTCATCATTGTACATTCCATACCAACCCCCCAACCACTCATCACTGTTCATTCCACACCAACTCCCCAATTCATCAATGTACATCCCACACCAACTCCCCAATTCATTACTGTACATTCCATACCAACCCCCCAATTAATCACTGTACATCAATACTGTGCATTCTACACCAACTCCCTAAGTCAAGTACTTGTAGGCATTCCACACCACTTCCCCCATTCATTTACTGGTACATAGCCATCCAACCCCCATTCATCATCCACTTACATCAATCCTGTCATCTACAGTTCTACAGACCCAACTCCTAATTCATTACTGTCATTCCACACCAACTCCCCAATTCAATTACTGTACAATCCTCACTCCTCACCAAAAAAAACCCCCCCCCAAAACGCATCACTGTTCAGTCCCACCAACTCCCCAATTCATCAATCACTGGTCATTCCACCCGCAACTCCAATTCATTACTGTACATCCATACCACCACCCCTCTCAATTCATCACTGTACATCCTACCAACCCCCCACTTCCTCAACTGTCCTCAATAACTGTACTTCTTCTACATCTACACCAACTTCCCGAAATATCATCCATGTACATCCTCAACCAACTTCCCCACTCATCACTGTACATTTCCACACCAACTCCCCAATTCCCTCACTGTAACATTCCCATACCACTCCCCATTCATTACTGGTACATCCATACCAACCCCACCCAATTCATCCACTGTACATCAAATCATGTACATTCTACAACATCTACTATGCTACAAGAGAAAGCCAACATACTCCCTAATTCATCACTGTACATTCTACACCAACTCCCCAATTCCATCAACTGTACATTCCACGCCAAACTCCCTAATTCATTAATTTGTAAATTCCACACCAATCCCCAATTCATCCACTGTAAATTCCCACCAACTCCCCAATTCAAAATTACTTTACTTCCATAACCAAACCCCCCAATTCATCACTGTACATCATACTGTAGAAATTCTACCACCAACTCTCCCTAATTCTCAACTGTACATTCCTCACCACTCCCAATTCATCAGCTGCCCATTCCACAGCCCACTCCCCATAGTGCATCGACTGATGTACATTCCCATACATCCTCCCCAATTCATTACCGTAAACATGTCATAACATAACCACCCCCAACCCGCCCCCAATTCATCACTGTACATCATACTGTACATTCTACACCAACATTCTACACCAACTCCCTAATTCATCACGGTATCATCTACACCACCTCCCTAATTCATCACTATACATTTCCACCACTCCCCAATTCATCACTGTACATTCCACACCACCGCCCCATTCATTACTGTAACTTCCATCCAACCCCCAATTCATCACTGTAACATCATAATGTTACATTCCTACCACCAACTCCCTATTCATGACTGTAATTCCACACCACCTCCCCAATTCATATGTACATTCCCACAACACCCCCACCCCCCCCCCCCCACACTCATCACTGTTTCATATTCCACACAACTCCCCAATTCATCACTGTACATTCCACACCAACTCCCCATTCATCACTGTACATTCCATACCAACCCCCAATTCATCACTGTACATCAATACTGTACATTCTTCCTAACAACCAACTCCTAATTCATCACTGTACATTCCACACCAACTCCCCATTCATCCTGTGACATTCCACACCGGGGTAACTCCCCCATTTCATCACTGTACATTTCCATTCCAACCGTCCCCAATTCATTACTGTCATTCCATACAACCCCCAATTCATTCATCACTGTACATCAATACTGTAACATTCTTAACAAACACACCAACTCCCTAATTCAATCACTGTACATTCTACACCAACTCCCTAATTCATAACTGTACTTCCACAACCAACTCCCCAATTCATCACTTTACATTCCACAACCACTCCCAAATTCATCACTTTACAGTCCACATTCCCCACAACCACTCCCCAATTAATTACTGTACATTCCATACCAACTCCCCAATCACACTGTACATGCCACAACACACCAACTCCCAATTCTCACTGTACATTCCACACCAACTCCCCAATTCATCACTGTAACATTCCCAACCCAACTCCCAATTCATCACCTGTACATCAATACTGTACTTCTACAAAACCAACTCCCTAATTCATCACGTACATTCCCACCTTACACACCAACCCCCCCCAATTCATACTGTCATTCCCACACCAACCCCCCAATTCACCCTGTACATTCCATCCCCCCCCCAATTCATCCTGGTACATTCCATACCAAAACCCCCCAACCTCAATCACGTCCATTCTCACACCAACTCCCCAATTTTATCACTGTCACAGTCCACACCAACCCCCCAATTCATTACGGTACATTTCCATACCACCCCCCCAGTCATCACTGTACATTCAACCTCAACTCCCCAACTCATCACTGTACTTCCACACAACTACCCCATCTCCATGACTGTACATTCCACAGCCCAACTCCCCCATTCAATCACTGTACATTCCACACCAACCCCCCAATTCAATCACGGTACATTCCATAACCACCCCCCTTCATCACTGACATTCATAACAACCCCCCAATTCATCACTGTACCTTCCCACACATCCAACTTCCCAATGCATCACTGACATTCCACCACCAACCCCCCAATTCATCACTGTACGTCCATACCAACCCCCCAACGCCATCACTGTCACATTCCAAACCAACTCCCAATTTATAGCACTGTACATTTTCCACACACCAACTCCCAATTTATCACTGTATCGATTCCACACACAACTCCCAATTCATCACGGTACATTCCACACCAACCCCCCATTCATCACTGTACAGTCTACATCAACTTCCAATTCGATTACTGTACATTCCACCCAACCCCCACCACCAACCCCCCAATTCCAAATCACTGGACATCCATCCAACCCCCCAACTCATCACGTACATTCCAACACCAACTCCCCAAGTCATCACTGTACATTCCCACCCCACCCCCCAATTCATTACTGTACATTCCACACCAACTCCCCAATCATTCACTGTAGCATTCCATAATACCACCCCCCCAACCTCATTACATGTACCTTTCCACACACCTATACCCAATTCATCACTGTACATTCCCACACCAACTCCCCCAATTCCTCACTGTCAATGTCACACCAACCTCCCCCAATGCATCACTGTACTTCCCATATGCCAACTCCCATTCATCCCTGTACATTTCCATACCATACCACCACCCCCCCAATTTCATCACTGTACATTCCATATACCAACCACCCCCCATTCCATCATGACATTCCACACCCAACCCCCAATTCATCACTGTACAGTCTACAAGACATCAACTTCCCAATCCATACTGTGCACTCCACACAACCCCCCAATTCATCACTGTACATTTCCACACCAAACCCCCCATTCATCCTGTAACATTCTACAGAATCAACTCCACTTCCCAATTCATTACTGACTTCCACACCAACCCCCCCCCCAAATGTCATCACTGTACATTCCATACCAACCCCCCATTCATCACTCACTGTTACATTCCACACCACCCCCCCATTCATCATCATGTACACTCTTCTCCAATCAACTTCCCAATTCATCACTGTACATTCGCACACCAACCGCCCCAATTCCTCACGTACAGTCCTCCACACCACCCCCGCCATTCATCACTGTACATTCTACATCAACTTCCCAATTCATCACTGTGCATTCCACACCAACCCCCCCAATTCCCTGTACATTCCCTAACCAAACCCCAATTCTCACTGTTACTTCACACGCAACCCCCCAATTCATCACTGTACATTCCATAACCAACCCCCCAATTCATCACTGTACCTTCCATACAACCCCCCAATTCCTCACTGTAAACATTCCCACACGCAACCCCCCAATTCATCACGTACTTCCATACCAACCCCCCGCACCCCAATACATCACTGTATCTTCCAAACCAACCCCCCCAATTATCGACTGTACATTTTCCTGTCATCAAAACTAGTGGAGCACTTCCCCAGAATGGACCCAAAAGTTTCTTCCTATGGGCAAACCCCAAAAGGAATCTTCGTGTTGAAGCATTCACTGCAAACCACTTGGCAGCAAACCTTAGTCATCCTTATCTTTGATGTTTGATCATTGTAGATTATCCATTTTTTTTTTTAGAAATCAGATTTTTTTTGGGTCTGTGCTTAGAAAAGTGGTGGACCATAATGTCCTTAATCTATTCTATAGAATACCCTGCTGTGTGTAAGGAGGAAGGGTTAAACGGAGTGTCCTGAATGATCACGACTGAAAACCTTATCCACGGAGCGCCGTCTCGCGGGTGGGGGGTCCTTGGAAGAGCTTAACTAGCAGCTGTTTGTGAGTTGAAATTGGATAAAGGGGGGGGGGGGGCTCCTTTCTATCTACTGTAATGCTTTTTATTATTGATTTCCATGTAAACGAAGTCAGCTCTTATTCCACCTTGGTGTCCAGATTAATCAATTATGTCCTTTTTTGGGATTGTGTGCCTATTGTGGACTAGCTAATTTTGCTACATCAGGACAAATTTACATTCCATCGTGGGACTCTGTATGTGCCTACCTCTTTTGGTAACAGATACATCGGTAGGATTGAATTGACTAAAAGCACTCGGCGCCATGGCCCAACCCGGAACTGTTTTAATTGTGTGGTCACTACCCACATGTGGGATGGGGGTTCCCAATTGGCGAGTTCTTTGTAGTCAACTGTACTGGTACCGGATGAGAAGGATGCCCAAATAATCAGAATAGTTGGCCGTCTTAACCAACGTGTTATTTCGTGTTGTTAACATCCGCTTTGTCACCGGGGCCGGTTTGCCAACAAAGACCAAGAACCAAATGGACAAACGAAGTTTGGACCGGGGAGGCTTATCTTGAGGCAAAGGATGCGAGAGCCTTGTAACACTATTTCTTGTTACTGCGCAGTGGGATGTTATTGGGTGGTGGGAACCAAAGTGAATCAATCAGCACTGATGGATGATTGGGGTGTGTCCCCACATATATGATGGAATTTGGGGGCAGGCAACTGACAAGTGACTATTATATTTTCTTTTAATGCCCTTTTAAGGCTTAACATAAGCTCAACTGCTTTGTTTTTCTTGAATCACCAGTAACGTTCCTCTCCTACAGAACTATTTCCATTTGCCATTCTTTGACAAGAAGCTTGTACCTACATTAAGAGCTGGTGGCAAGATCAAGGAGGAGGTTATACAATTCCAACATCATGGACAAGATTGCAGACAAGCTGGTTAGTAATGTTTCCACAGTCACTTGTCTTTTTTTAAATTAAAAATGTAACCGATTTAGAGGAAGAATGGAACATTCCTGAATGAAACAACCCAAATTCTGTACATTCCACACCAACCCCCCCCCCCAAACTCATCACTGTACATTCCACACACAACCCCCCAATTCATCACTGTACATTCCACACCAACTCCCCAATTCATCACTGTACATTCCATACCAACCTCCCAATTCATCACTGTACATTCCACACACCAACTCCCCAATTCATCACTGTACCTTCCACACCAACTCCCCAATTCATCACTGTACATTCCACACCAACTCCCCAATTCATCACTGTACATTCCACACCAACTCCCATCATTCACTTACTTCCCACCCAACTCCCCAATTCATCACTGTACATTCCTCACCAACTCCCCAAATTCATCACTGTACATTCAACACCAACTCCCCAAACTCATCACTGTACATTCCACAACCAACTCCCCAATTCATCACTGTACATTCCACACCAACTCCCCAATTCATCACTGTCATTCCATACCAACTCCCCAATTCATCACTGTACATTCCACACCAACTCCCCCAATTCATCACTGTACATTCCATACAAACCCCCCAATTCATCACTGTACATCACACCAACTCCCCAATTCATCACTGTACATTCCACACCAAACCCCCCCCCCAAACTCATCACTGTACATTCCCCACCAACTCCCCAATTCATCACTGTACATTCCATACCAACCCCCAAATTCATCACTGTACATTCCATACCAACTCCCCAATTCATCACTGTACATTCCACACCAACCCCCCCCCCCAAAATCATCACTGTACATTCCACACCAACTCCCCAATTCATCACTGTACATTCCATACCAACCCCCCTATTCATCACTGTACATTCCTAACCAACCCCCCCCCAAACTCATCACTGTACATTCCACACCAACTCCCCAATTCATCACTGTACATTCCACACCAACTCCACCCAATTCATTACTGTAGACATTCCATCACCAACCCCCAATTCATCACTGTACATCCCATACCAACCCCCAATTCATCACTGTACATCAATACTGTACATTCTACACCAACTCCCTAATTCATCACTGTACATTCCACACCAACTCCCCAATTCATCACTGTACATTCCATAACACAACTCCCCCAATTCATCACTGTACATTCCACACCAACTCCCCAATTCATCACTGTACAAGCTGTAACAAACACGCATCTCTAACCAGATATTTAATGATAAGTTTCTCCCATTCTGGCAAAGGTTTCTGCCTTCTCCCCTGCTCAATGAGCTTTTTGGAACTTAAGCATGTGCAGTGGAAGCTGCGGGGGAACGAACAGTCAATCATTGGCTGTGATGTCAGCAGTCAGAGGGAGCAGCTGGCTTCCTCTGACAAAATGGGGGCAATAATTATACTTTAATATCTGGTTTGCATTACATCTATTTATGTGATTGAATTTAATTATTTTTTATAATATATATATATGATGGAATTGGGGGCAGGCAACTGACAAGTGACTATTTTTTTTTTTCTTTTAATGCCCTTTTAAGGCTTAACATAAGCTCAACTGCTTTAAAAAAATATACTTGTCAGTTGCCTGCCCCCAATTCCATCATAATATATATATATATATTTAATCACATAAATAGATGTAATGCAAACCAGATATTTAAGTATAATATTGCCCCATTTTGTCAGAGGAAGCAAGCTACTCCTTGACTGCTGACATCACAGCCAATGATTGACTGTTCGTTCCCCGCAGCTTCCACTGACAATGCTTAAGTTCCAAAAAGCTCATTGAGCAGGGGAGAAGGCAGAAACTTTGCCAGAATGGGAGAGAGAAACTTACATTAAATATCTGGTTAGAGATGCGTGTATAAAATGATAAGTATAGAAGTTGTAAAAATGATTACTGTACATGTTGACCTTTAATAACACTTTGTACAGGGGGGGGTAACGAACAGAAATTATCTTTACAATTGACATTGTCTGGTTGGAAACACAACACAGAAATGTAGAACCTAGCAAATTAAAAAACCACCTTGATGTAAGACACTCTGAATGGGAGCGAGCATGAACAGTGTACTAAGACCTAAACCTTCCTAATAGTAAGACACCCTTATGCAAGAGATTAACATTGGGCTAGGCCCAATAGGTATTAAATCATGATGTATAGACTAGACATTGTTACTGCTTTTGAACTGGGCCCCCCAGAAGTTTCCTCCCTACATGCCTAGTGCCTTGTGGATATCCTGCTCTTCCATGCCCCCACTGGGCTAAAATGAACAAGGACCAACCAATCACAGCAAGTCACTGTAATCTTGGATATTCTGCCTGTCCATCAAGAAGACATCTGAGCTTCTTTTGTACATGTTCAGAGGTTTCATCAAGGACAACATTTTAGGCAGAGATTCCACCAGAGAGATACGATTAGTGCTGACTGTACACAAGAGCTGGCTATACACAGGTTGGATTTTTGTCTATTATTGAATAGAAATCTTCTATTAACATCAACAGATTTCAAGCTAAAAATCTGCGGAAGGTCGACACATGTCCACCCCCAACAAATATTAATATTCCGCCAGGAAATGGGCACAAACCTGACCTCACAAGTTTTATATATTGACAAGCAGAAGGGGGTGGATGCTGGCTGAATCCCTTCAGCTTGCTTCCCAGCGCGGAAGCAAGCAGGAAGACAAGCGAAGTCTGTGAGGGAATGAAGGTGAAGTTCATTTGGGGACAGCTTTCAGATATATAAATCTCATGCGCCTGACACTGTTTACAAGTCTTTTGTCCACAATAACTTTTGACACAATGTTGGTGTTTTTATGGTATAACTAGTGTTTATGCATTTTCCACATTAAAACTCATTGACCTCATTAGATGTATGAGATTTGTTCACCTTATTTTTTTTGGCCAATCAAAAATAAGCATTACCTGAATCTATAAATACCGTATTATGAAGACGAACATGCACAATGATTATCCTACTGGTCAGTTTTAATTGTCGTAATTTTAAAACCGAGATGTAGGACAAGCGTAAGGCTCTTTTGTGAGCTCTCGCTTTTTGGCAAGAAAGGCCAATGTAGACTGAATGAAGCTAAAATTCATTAAGTACTTTGCATTTCTCTACAAAACACAACTAATCTGTTGTGCCGTGTGGGCACCCTATGTATGTAGGCTATGTAGAGCTACATACTACATTACCACTTTGATCAATATGAGTTCATACCAATTTAATAAAATTACTTTGGTCAAAAAGCGTATTTGACCTCAATGACTGACAAAGACCATCTACTGTCCCCTACTGGCCATATCTGTGCACAAAACCTCTCAAATGAAGTTTCAGTAGGTCACATGGGATATTGAAACCTTGGGACAACCCTACCTATCAGTTATGAGGGGTTTCATTGCTGGTGTAGAAGAGACTGATAACATTTCTCCATCTTCATCTCCTTCATCATCACTGGAATTCTGCACAACTCAGTCTCTCTTCAACTCCATCTTCACCATCTTTTTTTCTCCTTTATACCTGGTTTGATGGTCCCATCAACCTGGTTTCCATAGTTACCTAAGAAAACACATTGCATTTAAATATCACCTACTTCTAACATGGTGGCAAACCATTAAATCAGTACATTGCATTGTGTGATATATTCCTGCTGTAATTAGTACTTCCACAAAAAACATCAATGAAAGATAGAAATGTGTGAAGAATATTTTTTTCCATAAAAAAACAACTATTGTCACCTCAAAGTTAACTGTTTATCACCAATCTTGCGATCTATCAGTGGATGGATTCTAGAAAGGCTCCGAAGGGAAAAATTCTTCCATTTTACCTGTGCAGTCTGAGGATTAAGAAGGTTGGATGAAATAGCGAAGATAAGGGGAAAAATTTACAAACCATACAGAAAGTTTAGAAGATGAACCAGAAAACCAATTCTTGAAAAATCAATGTAGTGGAAACCATTGAAAGTATATATTGTGAGCC
Organism: Hymenochirus boettgeri; assembly: GCA_019447015.1. Classification (NCBI taxonomy): domain Eukaryota; kingdom Metazoa; phylum Chordata; class Amphibia; order Anura; family Pipidae; genus Hymenochirus; species Hymenochirus boettgeri. The sequence continues at coordinate 295,755,472 of CM033473.1, forward strand.
TCAAATGGCAATGGCAAGTACACTGGCTTAGTGACCGGGAAATAGTCATGGGGAACAAGTAAAATGCCACAATCTTTAAATAAAACACTGTCAGTACCGGAAACGTCATTAACTTACGTTCCGCATAGAATTTCCCAACTTTTTTAAATTTCAAGTTTAAGAAATCAAAAAAAATTTCGAAATTTGTAGAAATTTTCTCAAATTTTGAAATCCTTAAATTCCAAAAATGTTGGAAATTCTTGAATTTTTTGAAAAATTGTAGATGCGGTTTGGAATTCCGGAAATCCGCAGATCTCGGAAATCTTCCTTGGAACCGATGGGTCAGATCGCCGAGTTGAAATCCAGGAAGGCAAGGAAAAGTCGGTCCATAGGCGGGTTCACATAGCAAAACCCAAGGGCTGCCACTACACTTGGCTCAATAAAGCCTCAACCAGTGGTGAGCTGGCTCTTTGGTTTAGCATTTAGCTTGGAATGCTGGTAAAGAAGGTGTGGCATTCCTAAGGGCCATGGAAATTACATTCCATTTTCTAATGGAGATAGGAAAATAGGAATACTATTTACTCTAATATAGAGGTAAACTTTAAGATCTTAGTTGACCTCAAAGAGTGTTTTATAACGTCATATAAAACTCACATACAATTTATTAATGTTAAGTCTCCTTTCTTCTTGATTTAAACAATCAGTTATAAAATCAGCATATACATTGAAACTAGTTTGGAATTAGCATGCAAGACTAAAGGCAAGCTATGCATTATCCTGCTATGTTCTAAACAAAATGAGAATTTTAACTGGCCTACAGCCTCTCTTTGGACAATAAAGTGGTATGGCACCAGTCATAACTCCAGGTTCATGTATGTGGCTATTTAGAAAGAAGCATTGACCAAGACCAATTCCATTCTTACTTCCGACACTGGTGAGCACTTTTATCTGTACTTTGTAGAAAATGGTGAGCTCTGGAGAACTTGTGTCCAGTATTTCCACAGCGAGACTCAACAACAGCCGAGCACGAAAAGACACTCCTTCACCAAGCCCTTCATTGAGATCCTGATGCTCATCCTGAGTGTGTAGTTACGGTCGAGCCATACATGTTACCCAAGCTGGGCCCAAAGTAGGAGGAAGAAACCTTTTAATAGAATGAGAGAAATTATTCAGCCAATGAGGCAATATTTTCTACTTTATGTGGATATGATACAAATGGATGAATGAAATCTGATGAAAGCTAATGTGCCCTCATTTACAGGAATTTCATAAACTTGCCTTTGTCTCCTTCATTGGAAAATTTTACGTAGGTCAAAAAATGTGTCCCAATGCCACATCGTTGACCTATCAGAATCCCTTATCTGAATCTTCATTCTCTGCACAAAGGTGGAAAATCTCAGTGAAGATGATCTGTTCATTCCACATGGGTTCATAGCTGCTCTTTTGCACCGAGGTTTCCCCTGTTAATCCACAGGATAAGAGTAAGAAGGGACAATATCTCATGGTTACTGTACCTCATGAGATAAACAGAAATACTAGGGCTAATCGGTCTAAACTCCATTAATACAATTTTAATTTATGGCATTCAATGAAATATCTGCACTATTTCTACTGGAAATAAATCTAACTGCAAATGTCTTTATAGGAAACACAAGAAAATTTAGTTGAAGTTCTAGATACCTACAAATATCCTCCTGCAACACAAGGAGCAAATGTAGATTCGGGGCAACAGAGAGGCTCAACTCACATTTCACAAGTGGTGATTGCTTTGTTCATTAGTTCAGATTGATTTCACCTAGTGTCCCCAAGATGGCACTATGGCTTGATTGTGAGAGGCCATAATAGTAGAGGTTTGATTTTGCTCAAGGCACGCTATTTCACGGCAGTAATAAAATGTTACTAATATTATCTACATCAATGTAATAAGGTTTTATTTGGTTACTAGACTCCTGAGACATAGAAATGAAAAAAAAATTCACACTTTAAAAGCCTTCATCTTATACTGATTACCTTTTGTCCTGCCAAGGAGACTTGACGTAGGGATCAACCCGGTCTCTTTTTCTCCAATGGAGAGCTTTCTTGACGTTGGCCATGATGCTAGTATTCATTCTGGGAAGACCTTCGGCACGGTAGATTTTAACATAGAATTTAGCCCATTGTCGCTCTGGAGGAACCCCATCGGGAAGGAGCAAGTTCCTATAGCAGTTTAAATTATGTTTGCAGCATGGAAAACTACCCAGAAGTCTCTCCTCACCTAATTTAGCCTTTTTACTTGATTCCTTAAGGTTGCCAATCCACACTAACGATAATGTCAAGGAAGACGGGATTTACCCATTATCGTCAGTGTGTAGGGGCCAAAAACTGAGACCGCAGTGCCAAAGAAGACCAGAGTGGTCAGAAAAGATGGAAAATATCCAGCGGCCATATCAGCTCCCTTTACCAACTAAAAGGGAGCCGATCCGATCATTCTGTGTATGGCTGCACTGCGTAGGGGGATCGGTAAGGTCCGTTGTGTGCAATTCACCGCATGTGTGCCGACAGATACTAATGTGATCTGTCAGCACACATGCTGTGGGAATTGCATGTGTGTGGCCACCTTTAGTGAGAAGTCTCTCAAGGGTGCTTCATACTGCAGAACAGAGGCCTACATTGCACTGATGATGGCAAGGTGAGTGCGACCAGAGACAATCTTCTCCCTAGCGGCACTCTGCTCTAGTTCTGTAATGCTGTTAAAGTCTCTAAGAAGGTATACAAAGGGCTACCACGGTCACATGGAAACTACCCAGAAGTCTTTCCCCCCCTCGGGACCAAGGCCTATCATTCATTTCTAAGGGATCATGGTGATATTTAACATTAAACCTTTTGCAATTATAACAGGAAACCTGTGTTGGTCAAGAGTTAAATCTCTCATATAACCTACCCCTTAATGGATCCCTATGGGACCAAAGTAGACGATAATTTCCTTATATCGGTGCGCAACTACGTAGTAGCGCGCCGATTATACCCGGAAGGCCAGTTAGTATAACCCTCCGAGCACCACTTAAGGGCTAGGCCACACTGCTGCGTTTTTTTGCGTTTGCGCTTTGATTGCGATGGATTGCGCTTGTAACAAATAATAGAAAACGGGCAACGCAAAAAAAACGCGCGTTTTTCGGTTGTTGTGCTGATGCGTTGCGTTTTGGCGTTCTGCATTTTAATCGCAATCGCATGGATTTCGATATTATTGAAGAAATAGCAAGCGCAAAAAAAAATCGCACATGAATCGCAGCGATATGCGATTGCGTTTGCGTTTCAGTGTGGCCTAGCCCAACACCTGCCCATGGCCAAACGTCATGGCTGCCCACAGCTAACACTTACATTGTTTAGATGAAGAGGTGCAGCCGCCATCACATTTACTATATAACCGGATTGAGCTGCACCACTAAACTGTAAGTTATTCTAACCGATCCAACCGATCCGTTTCACTCCTCTCGACGCATTAATCACCAGCCCGCTATGAGCCGATGCGGAGCATCACCACATAGATAAATTTCGCGGAGAGGAAAGTAAAATTGACAGAATGCGGGCTATCGGTTAGCGATACTACAGTTACTTGGTGCAGGCTTAAAACTCCTGTTCATAAAGTGAAAGGTGATGGCGGATTCCTCTTCAGTCTAAAAATGAAGGGTTTAAGCCGTGGGCAGGAGAGTTAAGGGGTAGTGAGGCTGGATTTTTTCGGAGTCTGGCAAGAACAAGTACCATGACAAGGTAGGGAGGGTGTGGGGCTGTTTGAATTAGGGTTTTAAGGGGTAGTGTAAGGATATGTACCCCCTCTTGTAAATTATACGGATATCAAAAGTACTGGAGTTCCGGGCCCGGATTAGAAAAGGCACGCGGCATCTGGCGGCCTCGTGCTTTTATTTGGGTCACGGAACTCGTCGTGAATTCTAATATATCCTTTACATTTCACAGTAGGGGCTACATTATCAATATATATATATTATATATGTACTATACATCCTTATTTAACAGTTATTTTAATTAAATCATTACCCTGATCATTTAAATGGGGGGGGGTATTTCCATGCAATATGCCCGACCTCAACAAAAACTTTCCATGTGAGAATGAACATTATCACCCCAGAAATTCTAATGTTCTATTTTCTAGGTAAGGTCCATTTAACCAACTCTTTCTACCCAACGTTGGGTTTTGGGTCAATTGATTGAAATGCACCCATAATTTGCAGTTCAGTGGCAGGGCGTTGGGCCTTTAATCAAACAGGTACTCTGCACGGGTGTAACTGCTGGAATGTAAAGATGATCTCAGCATGGATGAGGATGGGTAGAGTGGATGAGCATCAATGCGTCAGGGCATGAAATTAGAAAGTCAGTGGGAACAAAACAAACTGTAGGCACTGACTGTGGTCATTGAAAAGCGCGAGACATTATTAACAGCCATCAATATTTTATTAATACTCTTTGTCCACACTAGCAAAATACAAAACACATAGAAAATCAATTTAAAATACCCAAAACAGGACATGATGTGTTAGTAACGTAACACATCACCTTACTGTTTTCAAAGGGATGCTGCATGTTTTAAAGGGATGTGAATTTAAGGGGAACGCATGCTTAAAGGGATGCATGCATGTTCAGAGGGAACCTGCGTGTTTAAAGGGATGCTGCATGTTTAAAGGGAGCAGCTGCATGTGTTGAAAGGGATGCTGCATGTTTTAAAAGGGATTGCGCATTTCAGGGACCCTGCGTGTTTAAAGGAACTGATGCGGTGTTTTAAAGGAAACGCTGCTGTTTAAAGGGACAGATTTTGTTTTTTTTAAGGGCATGCTACGTGTTTAGAGGGATGCTAAATGTTTAAAGTGATGCTGAATGTTTAAGGGACACTGCGTATTTTAAAGGGAATGCTGAATGTTTTAAAGGCATGCTGACCGGTCTCCATATATATTTTCATGTTAATTATTTAATTGCATTGCAAGATTTAGTATCAGTCTAATACATACCATATTAGAATAATGCCAATGCCAAGATGAAAGTCATTTACAGTCTAACTCAGCGTTACAGCCAAACTGAAATGGTTTAATAAACCCCTTACGCCAATTTGTTTAGAAAAATGGAAGTGTTTGGTGGAGTTAAAACATCTCTCTGTCCCCAAAGTCAAGCAGCATTCAGAATAGTAATACGAAGTCCCTAGTCTTGACCGATATATACAATGCATGCCATGAAGTGAGACAGGACTGTTGCTTATATGCTAAGTAGAAAGTAGAGACAATCAGGTCTATTTATCCTATAAATGTGTTTTTTGCACCCTGATGAGCTTCCAATGGCTTAGAGAGCCAAACAGGAGATGACACCTGGAAGGTAGCTGTGCAAATGGGATTTCATGGGCTACTTTTATGTGAGTTTGTTTCTGATTAATATATCCTTAGCATACCTTATGGAAAGTATGAGTTAAGAGAACTTTTTTTTGTATCATGTTGAAGGTGGATTATGAACTTAAGAAGGCTCCAGGTTGTTGTCTGTACATGGCTCTGTCCATGTAGTCATTTAGGGGGTTGAATCATCCAAGGACCTGAACTTCTTTAAACAGGAAAAATACTTTGCTACCCTTCAATATCGTCCTCATTCCGTCTCGTGTGGCTTGTGAGGAGTTTTAATGTTATCTCCCTTTCCCACCACAGCGATGTCACATTTCAGGTAACCTTTAAGCCCGGCTGTGAATTGTCATCGGGGTCTGAGAGAATCGCCCATTTGTGGTTAAAACTGGTGTTCTGAAAAGGAGAGAAAGACGGAGAGAAAATGGTGATGAAAAACGGTTAGTTTAGGAAAACACAAGCGTGTTGATATATAGCATTGCTGCCAGTTTAATTTGTCATGGAAAAGAACCAATGTTCCTTATAAGTGAATATTACAAGGGTCCTCTCCACCTGGAACCACCAAACTAGCCCCAACCCTTATCCAAAGTCTTACAAGAATAGTGGTGGTTCTCCCTTTAGATGAAGTTCATATAAAGCCAGAGAGTCATTCATTTTTATCTCTCTTTGGACAACAATGACAAAGGCCAAAATGATGGTCTTACCAGGCTCGGGTTATAGACGGTGCCAACATCTAACTTAAATGAGCCGACCAAGGTCCCACTGCGCAGGAGATTTTTCGAGTGGATCACCTAGGGGGGCAATAAGTCACATGATTATGTATTAAAGAAGCATCTTGCAATATTAGGAGGATTCCATTTTGCCCTTCCATCTTGTCTTCTGCTTTTTGTCATCAACAGGTTAGTGACCTGAATTAATTACTATTTTTTTCAATAATACAGGAGCACAGATATTCCCCAGCCACCAGCAACACGCCCATTGTATAAGCCATTGTTACACGCCATTGTTACACGGCCATTTGTTTACACGCCCTGTTACACGCCATTGTTACCACGCCATTGTTACACGCCAATGCTACACGCCATTGCTACACGCCATTGCTACACGCCAGTTGCTAAAACGCCATTGTTACACGCCCATTGGTACACGCCATTGCTACACGCCATTGCTACCACGCATTGCTACACGCATTGCTACACGCCATGTGCTAACGGCCATTGTTACAACGCCATTGCTACACGCCATTGCTACACGCACATGACAGCCATTGTACAACCCCATTTGCATACACACCCATTGACTAACCCCATTGACTACAACCCCATTGCTACACGCCATTGCTACACGCCATTGGCTACACGCCATTGTTACACGCCATGTGTTACGCCATTGTTACACGCCATTGCACACGCCATTGCTACACGCCATTGCAAACGCCTGTTGCTAACGCCATGCTACACGCCATTGTTACATTGAAGTGCTACACGCCATTGGCTTACACGCATTGTTACACGCCCATTGTTATACGCCATTGTTACAGACTGCAGCACGTAGAAATATCAGGGTTATCAATAAAAGTTCTTATTGTTTAAAATTGGTGCCCCAACCGACTAGATGTTACATAAGTTCTGATTGGTTGGGGCAAAAATTAGCACCATTTTAAACAATAAGACCTTTATTGAATTCCCTGTATGTGCTGGAAAATAGGAGAGTAGGCGGTGTGATTCTGTGGATCATACAATGCAAACTCAGGCAAAATGCTTTATCAAACTACGTAGCTGGACTATTGCTGGACAGGGATGAATAATGAAATTACAAGAAAAACCTTGTACTGACAATTTGATTATTGTTAAACATGAATCAGGCGGCACCTGGAAGTCGAAGACAAAGTACTGCAAAGAAGAGAGAAAAAAAAAGGTTTGTGATGACAAGGTTTAAAGACCGTAGTTAATTGGCAACAACAAGCGGAGGTTTTTAGCATAAGAAAATTCCAAGGGCCTGCAAAGCATTGTGGGTCACTTCTCACTCAGAAATTCACATTAGATGCTGATACATAGAGATACAATCTGTTTGTCTACACCTGACTTGAAACAATGTAACCAGACTACATGGCTTCTGTTGGAAATTGGATCTTCATATCCAAGCAATGGGGAGATCACGCGAACTTTAAAAGAGGACAGTAGGAGAAGATATGTGATAGAGCATAATAAAGAAAAAATTCTTCCTTCAACCCTTGTATTTCCCCTATAAGAAATAAAAATATACACAGGGTATTCAATAAAAGTTCTTACCGTTTACAATGGTGCTAATTTGCCCCAACCAATCAGATTGTTAGCTTTCAAATGTTAAATAAGATCTGATTGGTTGGGGCAAAATTAGCCCATTTTAATGATAAGATCTTTTATTGAACTCCCTGATATTTTTTTAAATTCTGCCAGACCCCGTTTTGGAATTTTAGTTACATTACATAAGAACAGGTTAAACAGCAAATGGTTCGATCCCAGTACTGGCGAGCTTGTTTAGAAGATAGGGACACTCTAAAGCTTTTTTACACATGTCAGATAATTTTCGCCCGATTTGCCCGACGACCCATCGTGTGACACTTTTACGAAAATTAAGGCCTAAACGATCTAAGACCAACGATCCACGACTGTCCTCATTTTATTTTGATGATTCATCCTGACGGATTCGTCTGCCGTTGTCGTTATGTCGGTACAGTTGGGTAAACCCACCTTAAAGGGTATGTCCACTCCCAAACAAAGTTTTGGTATTTGGAGGGAAATGGTTATAAACATCGGACCTTGATTTATGACATTCACAGGTCCCCCGAAATGTAATTCTACAAGCCTTCTTCCCCCGCTGCCTTCTGCTTAACTTCTGTGCCTTCCTAAAACGGAAATCAAGCAGGAGAGGTTCGACCAGCATCAACTCTCTGATGGCTTAGGGTTCACACTAAGCCATCACAGGAGTGGATGTTGGTCAAGGACCCTCATGGGTAAGGCTGGTTAAACCTTTGAGTGCTATAAAAAAAGGGCGAGGATTATAGCCATTTTTACCCAATACCAAAATTTAGTTTGGGGGGGGGGTGGTGGAGGAAAAACCCTTAAGCCAAATTCAGATTGTTCTTTGATGAGCTACACCGCGTGACCGTTACACCCAATTGTGTTTGAGTGTTTATTTAGTGGAGATGTTTTGCTCGCAATCAAAGACACATTGAATATTTATACCCTAGATTATATTCCCTTACCTCGTTGTAATAAGGGCAGTTTGTAGATTCCTTCATTGATGTGTATTTCTTCTCCTCTCCCCCTCTACACAGACCACAGGATCCATATTGAGTCCCACCAACTGGCCGGGCCTCTATTACAGTGATGCTAACCTTTGGAAAGGAGCACAGAGGGCAGAACATGAAATATATAGCAATCTCTAAGAATGAAAGAAGGAGCCTTGAGAGAAGAAAGAAGCAAGGAAGGCCAATGAGAGAAAGGGAGCCTAAAATGACTAAGGGCTCAAAGCAATATACACAACTGTACATTGTGTACACTGCACACTATTGATAAATGTACCTACCCCCCAACTCTGACTGAATATTTTGATTTTTATATCCTGAATTGACTTTTTATACATAGAAAGTACTAGGGCAGGGAGGTTGATTGATTATTCCAAACTCCAATAACATTTCATTGAGGAGGTAGAAGGTAGAGTTTTCATTTGCCAGGTTAGTCCTGGACTATTCCTTATTAAAGATAGTGCTGAAGCACTGGAGGAAGTCTGGAGAACCAGTTATCTTGAGCTGGTGCTCCTCCTATATCCCTGTCCCAACTACTTTTCATTTTAACTGTTTTCAAAAAAAACCTTTATACACACGATAGTTATCCTTTAATCTGTTTCCTCCTCTGCCACATGCTCAAGCATATTAAAAGCTCTTTGAGCAGAGGGAGGAACAGATACCTTTGCTAGAAGGAATAGAATTAAATATCTGGTTACAAGGTGCATGTAATTAATGTAAAAATAGCGTTTGCGGGCAGATAACAGGTCACAAGTTTTTGTTTTTAGTAAGGACAAGCTGTTTAATGATGCTCCAAGGGAAGGGAAGCCAGTGTATTTACCACAGGCTTTGATAACCTACCAGGTTCTATATTTTTACGAATGAAGGTCATCATACTTGGTCCAGGAAGATCACCCCCAATCTACCCACAAAAAGTAATCTAAGCTGTCCATCTTCCATATGCGTAAGAGGAAATCTGGTCCATTTCCAGTTTTACTTCATTATGGGTATCTAGTTTTCATAATTACGTGATTCCCTACTTTCCGGACATTAGCTGACTCCATTGGATCTTTTATTTCTTCATCCAGATTTTTTTCCTTTCAAAGTAAAAAAAACGAGGAAGGGGAAGAAGTAGGATATATCACCCAATATCAATTGCTCCACATGTGTCTAAATTACAGACATTAAACGTAATGTTAAAAGAGGGAATTATACCTAAAAAAATGAACATTTTAAGGAAGATTAAGGCAAGCAATCAGAAACAGAAGAGGAGCTACATCAGATAACTGCAAAGGTCCCAGTTGCACATGCTCAGTGAAGATCCTTCTGCAGCTGGTTAAAAAAAATACGGGGCAACTTATAACAAACAAATAACCAAAGTGCTAGACTGCTGCATTACGTTTGTTAAAGTTTATTTTTTTAGGTTTAATTCCCACTAAAGGAGAACTGAAATAAATATAGAGGAGCCTGCAAGGATTAATCTATTCCTAACTAATACATTTCTGTAAAGAATACCTTTGGGTAATCAGCAGATTGTGGAGAAAGAATCATCTGTGATGTGTAGGTTTTTAATTTCTGCATCCTCCTCCGGGTTTGCCAGGATTTTGGTGCCCGGATTGGGAGGGGGTGTGGAGGGTGATATCACAGGATGCGTGATTGGGGCAGAGGCTGAAGAATTGGGGGAGGAGAATGGGCAGGGCGATAAGTGAGGGTTGGGCTAGGGGCGGAACTGTGTGGGCTATTCCAGGGGCGGGGGCTGGCAGTTCACCTCTGTTGGATACAGTTCACGGCCAACTGACTGCGGCGACACGGGAATGTTTCCCTGTGCAGGTGGCCGGCAACCTGTCCAAATAGGGAATCTCTGGAACCCAGTCCCCCTCCTTCCAACCCAATGAACAACACAAGTAACGTGTTCAGCCCTTGCTACCCAGCCCAGAGAGCTCCTTCCCCCCCCCCGCGGGGTTCACCCAGTAGTTTATTTGGGGGGTGCAGTTCCCAACCTGCCACAAGTGGCCTTCGGCACCTATCTTATTTAGCCTCCTCCCTTGAACAGCCGATCCTTGGATGGACCGCCCAACAACCCCCGAGCCCCACAAGGCTAGCCCAAAGCCACATCAACTGAAGGCCCCAACACCTAAATATATTAAAAGATTGGCCACATACAGAACAACCCCGAGTGGGATCGGCACCCACTGCTTTAGTGAGCATCCCAGCTTGTGGTCTGTAAAGCACTCAGTAAAAAAACCTGCAGCAGAGAAACAGACAATTTCTCCACACAATTGTTGCTATTTCACAGAGAGGAGTGAGCAGTTTACAGCAATCTATTAGATAGTACATAAAAGAGTTCACCTAAGTCACTGGTATTTTAGCTTTAGTTCTCCTTTCCAATAATCATGAAAATAAAGACAAAGTACCTTGCCCCCTTTGCTTAAATTGAAGTGTGCCAGCAGATGAGCACTGAAGGAGCTGGAAGATCTGTTGGGAAAGCGGAAAGAAAAGGGGGAAGCTTTTTAAAAAGTGGACGTAGTAGTTAAAAGTCGGAAGTTGGTGAGGAGACGCGAACTTAGGGTTAGAGAAAGGCGAGAAAAAGAAGAACAAAAAAAGCAGGAAAATTAGTTTGACAAGAATATGTGCAATGATTAAGGAAAAGTCTGTCACTTATCAAAAATGTATTAAGTTTTCTTTTAATGCCCTTTTAAGGCTTAACATAAGCTCAACTGCTTTGTTTTTCTTGAATCACCAGTAAACGTTCCTCTCCTACAGGAACTATTTCCATTTGCCATTCTTTGACAAGAAGCCTTGTACCTACATTAAGAGCTGGTGGCAAGATCAGAGGAGGAGGTTATACAATGCCAACATCATGGACAAGATTGCAGACAAGCTGGTTAGTAAATGTTTCCACAGTCACTTGTCTTTTTTTAAATTAAAAATGTAACCGATTTAGAGGAAGAATGGAACATTCCTGAATGAAACAACCCAAATTCTGTACATTCCACACCAACCCCCCCCCCCAAACTCATCACTGTACATTCCACACCAACTCCCCAATTCATCACTGTACATTCCACACCAACTCCCCAATTCATCACTGTACATTCCATATCCACACCAACCCCCCAATTCATCACTGTACATTCCAAACCAACCCCTCAAATTATCACTGTACATTCCGTGGCAGAAAAACTAGGGGATCCTTCACCCAAGATGGACCAAAGTTTCCTATGGGCAAACACCCAAAAGGATCTTCGTGGTAAGCATTCACTGCAAAACCAACATGGCAGCAAACCTTAGTCCATCCTTATCTTTGATGTTTGATCTTGTAGATTATCCATTTTTTCTAGACAATCAGATTTTTTTTGAGGTCTGGTGGCTTGGAAAAGTGGTGGGACCATAATGTCCTTAATCTATTCTATACTCTGCTGTGTGTAGGAGGAAGGGTTAAACGATGTCCATGAGATGATCAAGACTGAAAAACCGTATCCAGAGCGTCGTCTCCGGGGGGTCTTGGAAGAGCTTACTAGCAGCTGTTTGTGAGTGAAATTGCCTCCTTTATATCTACTGTATGCTTTTTTATGATTTCCATGTAAAAGAAGTCAAGCTCTTTTTACCTTGGTTCCAGAATTAAGTCTAATAATGTCCTTTTGTTTGGATTGTGTGCTATTGTGGACTAGCTAATTTGCCTACATCAGGATTTACATTGTGGTACTCTGTATGTGCCTACCTGCTTTTGTAAACAGATACAGTCTGGTAGGATTGAATTGGCTAGAACACCGCCATGGCCCAACACGGAACTGCTAATGTTGTCACTAAAACACATTGATGTCCCATTCATTCTTTGTAGGCAACCTGTACTGGTACACGGATCCCATAATAATTCAGAATAGTTGAGCCGTACTTTAACCAAATGTTATTTCTTTACAGCCGCTTTGTCACCTTGGCCAACAAAGACCAGAACCAAAATGGACGAACGAAGTTGGACAGGGAGAGGCTTAAGTCTTGCATGCGAGAGCTGGTAACACTTTTCTGTTTAATGCTCAGTGATGTGATTGGTGTTGGTGGGAACCAAAGTGGATCAATCAGCAATTATGATGATTTCCCCAACAGGAGAACATGGGCACGCAGGCCAAGACTATGAGATCCCAAGTGAAGAAAAACACGGTCAAAGACAAACTAAAACTGGTGCAGAATTTCCTTCAGAAGCTCCGGTTCCTGGCAGATGAGGTGATCATTTTTCTCACTACTTTATCCAGCTAGTTAAACAGCTTTGCATACGGTTCCTCACAATTGTCCTGTTTTTAAGACCAGGTCTGCTGATGATAGAAACACAGCTCGTAAATTTCCTGTGGTACCTGAACACACCACAATTAAACAAGCACTGAGATCATCTTAGCAGCTGTGTCTGGAGCTTGTGTATCTTACCATATCGCCTTAAATTCATACAAATGGAAAAAGTGTTTCCTTGTAATCAACATTTCCCCATTGGTAGTGGACAATACTTCTCTTACATGACTTTCTAACATGTCTCTGTGATTGTTATCTGCACAGCCCCAGCACAGTATCCCTGATGTCTTCATCTGGATGATGTCCAACAATAAGCGCATCGCCTATGCTCGCGTCCCTTCCAAGGATATCCTGTACTCTATCGTGGACGAGGAGACGGGGAAAGATTGTGGGAAGGTCAAGTGTGTCTTCCTTAAGGTAACCTGCATTTAATGGCTGTATGTTATATGATCAATTTGCCCTGGAAAGGAAGAATTTTACTTTAAAAACTAAACATACTGGTGGAAGGTACAAGGCAATCTTCATGCCCACACTGAAAGGTTAAATAAATACCATTTTCATGGTTGTCAGATAAGGTTTTTCCTATTAATAACTGATTGTTTGCTTTTTAAATACAGTTGCCTGGCAAACGGGGCTTTGGGCCTGCAGGTTGGACAGTACAATCCAAGATGGAAGTCTACTTGTGGCTTGGCCTTAGCAAGCAGCGTAAAGATTTTCTCTGTGGCCTTCCATGTGGATTTGAGGAAATTAAAGCAGCTAAGGGACCTGGCCTGCAGTCTTTCCCACCCATAGGCCTTAGTTACACAAGTAAGGATCCTTTCCCCATTTTACCATTGAGAATCACTAATGCCAATAGAGGGCACATTCATTGAGCAGAGTGGAGACCGTATGTGGTGTCTACAGTAACAATGGGTAATATTATATTTCTAAAAACCTCTCAACTTTGTTCTTCTAGAAAAGCAAGTGTTCCAGCTACGGGCCCACATGTACCAGGCCCGGAGCCTGTTTGCTGCCGATAGCAGTGGACTCTCGGATCCCTTTGCTCGTGTTTTCTTCAACACTCAGAGCCAGTGTACAGAGGCAAGAAATTCTAACTTCACTACAAGCTTTAATTAACCTGGACATGCAGTTCTATTGGTCGATCTGCACAGCGATAAAGACGTAAACTGTAGCAGCTAAGATTGATAAAATACATACACCCATGCAGTATACAGTGAAGTATACATGGTTGGGGCAAATTGAATGTTATGAAGAGAAAATCAATTTGACGTTTGCTTGACCATTATAGATGAACTTCCTTGCAGGGAGAGTAATATTCAGGTTTAAAGATAAAATAAAACCAGATACACACTATAAGAAATCTATCACAGTCAGGTCTGTGTTTTCCAGGTGCTGAACGAGACACTTTGCCCAACGTGGGATCAGCTCTTGGTGTTTAACAATATTGAGCTCTATGGAGAAGCTAACGAGATGCGAGATGATCCTCCAATCATTGTCATCGAAATATACGATCAGGATACAGTAGTAAGGAACTATTTTATTATTTCATCTTCATAGAAACTGCAACCTTCTGTGTTCCAATTCCTGAATCCCAGTGCAACTGTTGTGTTAGTCACTAGAGATGGACCAAACTCCTGAGTTTCGTTCCGATAGTTCTTCTGCTATTTTTTTTAATAGACATTTTTGATTTTCCGATTAAAATAAAATCGTTTTCTTAACAGGCATTTTTGATTTTCGAGTGTTATATTCAGGGCAGCCTCTCTAATGAGGCAAGGTGAAGCACATTACAGAGCAGCACCCTGTAGGGAGGCAGTAGTTTTGATGGCATAAAAAAAAAATCTGACATCATGTGCCTGGGGCCCAGATGCCAGGGTCCTCAAAAATGCCATTTGTAAAAAAACACACATTTTTGGTGGTACTGTCACTTTAAATAGCAGGTGAAGCTGTGACAATGTTAGGCATCATTTACCAGTCACTGTTGGCATCTAATACCAGTCACTATGGGCATCATTTACCAGCCATTGTGAGCTTTGTGCGGAGAGGGGAGCAGCATTTGGAATTTTTTTCAGGTGACAAAAAGTCTAGGGACGGCCCTGGTAATATTTTCTATAAAAAGTTCTGCGTTTTGAAAATTTCTAAAGATTCGTTGGATCCGTGGATTTTAGAAACAATCAGTTCCAAATCGAAACCGGAGATTCATCACTTTAAATGACATAACATTTTATATTGTTATTATTACATCTCTCTGACATCACTGTTTATTTGCATAATGACAGAGTGTTATAGGATATGGTGCTATGAGTAAACCAGTGTTAGTGGACAATAGAAGATAAATCAAAATAAAAGCAATATACTTCCAATTAACACGGTTATGTCCCTGTAAAATATTTCTTTCGTATAGCAGCCAGTACACAGAGTGTTGACCATAGCTAGGGAAGAGGAATGCCAGTTAAAGTTTTTACTGACTTCATACAGGTCTAACTCTGGTTAGGAATCCCTTAGAAAGGTGAGTGTTACCTTATCCAAATGAACAGTTACTGGGCTGTACATCAGAATAAAAGTTGTTTCAGACCGTAATCAGGCAGGAAAATTAACACTTTTACTATTCTCATATGTTCTGGTTCAGATAAAATTTAATTTGTAAAACGTTGATACATTATTTCTCTTACTTTTCTGTTGCTACCAATTGCCAGATAATTATCCTCTAAAATGTCTTTCTTTGGCTTTAAACGACAAGCAAAGTCCAATGCATTCTCTCCAACCTATGGGCGCTTACTCCTCTTGGTATCCTACCTCCAAGGATAATAGTTCAATAGAAGAATAAACAAAGAGCTGAGGGTCACACTCCAAATCAACGTTTTCTTTATTAAATGACCAATATCAAAAAACACAACGTTGCATCACCCTTCCTCAGGTGTTGCAAGAGTAACAGTGAATGTGGCTTAAATAACAGTTGCACATCTTTGGCTTTATCTTTTATCAAACTGTGCTACAGACAGGCTAATCCGATCTGGTGTCTATGTATTTGTTTCTTTCCAAACATTATGTAGAAAAGGGAGGGAGAGAAGGGCTCCCCAGTTCATGCCAGAGTCCTCCAGGAGGACGTTTTTACACACAGGAAGGCTCTTACTCTTCACTTTCCTGGACTTTCATCAGGCACTGCAGGACAACTATAAGGAGCAGTGGGGCAAATTTTAGTTTGAGGGGTGGATATGCCCTTTAAAGGGAACTTCCATAGGAAAATAGTGAGGAAATAAAAAACAGTATTATATGGTGTCTTGTGTAGATTCACGTTGTTATTTTAACTCTTTTCCAGGGGAAGGCTGATTTCATGGGGAGAACGTTTGCCAAACCCGTCGTTAAAATGTCAGATGAAAGGTACTGCTCTCCCCGCTTCCCCCCTCAGCTGGAATACTACCAGATATATCGTGGGAACTCCACTGCTGGGGACCTCCTGGCAGCCTTTGAACTTCTCCAGGTATTGAATTCAAGCGTCTTGATACCAAGTTCAATGTCTGGATATGTTTGCAATCGATCCACACTCTTTATTTTAACAATGATTGAAAGGCAGTGACATCCATCTTGTTGTTTAGATTGGTCCAGCTGGTAAATCTGATCTCCCACCAATTGAAGGGCCAACGGACTCAGATAGAGGACCCATCCTTCCTGTTCCCATGGGGATCAGGCCAGTGCTAAGCAAGTACAGAGTAGAGGTTTGTGATTCTATGTGATTCTACTTGTCACTGTTCATTTGAATGTCCGTGTGCAGAAACGTTTATTTCATCTGATATTATTTCTCCTCTATATTCAGATTCTTTTCTGGGGTTTGCGGGACCTCAAAAGAGTAAATCTAGCCCAGGTAGACAGACCCAGGGTGGATATTGAATGTGCTGGGAAGGGCGTTCAGTCGGCACTGATACAAAACTACAAAAAGAACCCCAATTTCAGCACCTTGGTCAAATGGTTTGAAGTGGTAAGTGTATGAAACAGATTGAGGTGATTGTGTGATTTGTATTGAGTTGAGTTGTATGATTGACAGATACAGCATAGGTATAATATGATATATAGCCTGTCTTCTTTTATAAGCTATAGAAGAGGCTCAGTACTTAAAAATCTCTCTTTCTTTACCAGGATCTCCCTGAGAATGAGTTACTCCACCCGCCATTGAATATCCGGGTAGTAGACTGCAGAGCCTTTGGCCGATACACGTTGGTTGGCTCCCATGCTGTCAGCTCCTTAAGGAAATTTATTTACCGGCCCCCAGATAAGAAGTCACATCAGTGGAACACAACAGGTATGGCACATTGGAACATGGCGTATCATTGCAACCATCAAAGAAGAGGTTTAGGGTCATTTCCATGGTTTCCCTCCTGAGAGTGTGGTGCCATCTCGTTTCATGGCAGGAGCGCCATTTGCAGACTGGCTTCAACTTTTATTGAGCCGTTATCAGTACAGTGTAGGCAGGTCAAGGAGAAGTCTCTACTCACCTTATATGATTTGGTCAACCAATAAAGGAAAAGGAAGGAAGTGGTACCAGGATCTTGGTTAGTACAGATCTATGGGTCAACTTGAACATCACATAAACCTTTATCATTGTGTTTTCGAGGCAGACTGACAAACATATTAAAACATAAAGCAACAGCAAATTCAGATTCCATTAATACCAAGTGTTTGTTGTTAAACGTGTAACCAGATATTTACCCAGTGGTGATCTCTTTGTATGCACTGTATACAAATACATAATAACCTTATATACAGATTATATTTCTTGGAATATCCTATTCTATCACTATCCTCTTTGCTTGGCTTTCTGACTAATTCTTCCAGGTTTATGTAGCAGCACAGGCAGCATTCCAGCAGTCTGGAAATATAACAATATTGGGTGGCTGTGTTGTGTGTCTGGGTTACTACATTAAACCCAGGCTGTGTTTTCTCTAATTACCTTGAGTCTCTTCTCTCTTCTGTTCTTTCCTTTCCTCTCTCTAGTTAAACTGATGAATGGGTATTTAGCACTGGCAAATGGAGGGCCTTGCTCTCGCCCTACAGGTGAAATAGTCATCAATATGGAGCCGGAAGTGCCCATCAAGAAAATGGAGACGATGGTCAAGCTGGAAGCTGTAAGTCACTTTATCTCCTTATTAATAAAGGGTAAAAAGCAATGTGATGTGTCAAGGGGCAACATTGTGGAGCTAGAGCCACAAATTCCATATATAATATTCCTTCACTGGGACTATTATTTGTAGAGGTATAAGCTTTACACCTGCTAACCGAACAGCTATGTATTAATAGAACCCTGCTATATCTAATAGGCCACCTGCTATTATATCTAGACCACAGCTACAATATAATAGACACCTTGCTACCTATCTAATGACACCTGTTACCTATCTAATAGACACTGCTACCTACTATAAATAGACACCGTTCTATCTAATAGGGACACCTGTTATCTATCTAATAGACACCTGCTACCTATCTAATAGACACCTGCTACCTATCTAATAGACACCTGCTACCTATCTAATAGACACCTGTTATCTATCTAATAGACACCTGCTACCTATCTAATAGACACCTGCTACCTATCTAATAGACACCTGCTATCTAATAGGCATCTGCTACCTATCTAATAGACACCTGCTATCTAATAGGCATCTGCTACCTATCTAATAGACACCTGTATAGATCTAATAGACACCTGCACCTATCTAATAGAAACCACCATACATCAATGACACCTGTTACTATTAATAGACACCTGTTATCTGATCTAATAGACACTGCTACCTATCTAATAGACACCTGCTACCAATGATCTAATGGACCTACTGCTAATCACTGACCTGCATCTTATCTAATAAACAACCTGTTATCTATCTAATAGACACCTGCTACCTATCTAATAGACAACTGCTACTATTAATAGACACCGTTATCTATCTAATAGACACCTGTTATCTATCAAGGACACTATCTAATAGCACCTGATACATATCTAATAGACACCTGCACCTATCTAATAGACACCGTTATCTATTCGAATAGACACCTGCTACCTATCTAATAGACACCTGCTACCTATCTATAGACACCTGCTATCTAATAGGCATCTGCTACCTATCTAATAGACACCTGCTATCTAATAGGCATCTGCTACCTATCTAATAGACACCTGTTATATATCTAATAGACACCTGCTACCTATCTAATAGACACCTGCTACCTATCTAATAGACACCTGTTATCTATCTAATAGACACCTGTTATCTATCTAATAGACACCTGCTACCTATCTAATAGACACCTGCTACCTATCTAATAGACACCTGCTACCTACTAATAGACACCTGTTATCTATCTAATAGACACCTGCTACCTATCTAATGACACCTGCTACCTATCTAATAGACACCTGCTATCTAATAGGCATCTGCTACCTATCTAATAGACACCTGCTATCTAATAGGCATCTGCTACCTATCTAATAGACACCTGCTATCTAATAGACACCTGTTATATATCTAATAGACACCTGCTACCTATCTAATAGACACCTGCTATCTAATAGGCATCTGCTACCTATCTAATAGACACCTGCTACCTATCTAATAGACACCTGCTACCTATCTAATAGACACCTGCTACCTATCTAATAGACACCTGCTATCTAATAGGCACTCTACTATCTAATAGACACTGCTACTCTAATATACACCTGCTACCTATCTAATAGACACTGCTTATCTATCTAATAGACATACACAATGCTGTATCTATCTAATAGACACTGTTATATACTAATAGACACCTGTCATACCTATCTAATAGAACACCGACTATCTAATAGGCACTGCTGACCTATCTAATGACCTGATACTATCTATAGACACCTCGCTACCGATCTAATAGACACTGTACTATCTAATAGACACCCTGAACCTATCTAATAGGCACTGCTACCTATCTAATAAGACACCTGCTACCTCTATCTAATAGACACCTCTACATATCTAATAGACACATGTATATCTATCTAATAGGACACATGTTATCTATCTACTAGAACCTGCTACATCTAAAGACACATGTTATCTATCTAATAGACACATGTTATCTATCTAATAGACACCTGCTACCTATCTAATAGACACCTGCTATCATCATAATGACACCTGCTACTATCTAAATAGACACCTGCTATCTAATAGGCATCTCTGCTATCTATCTAATAGACACCTGCTCCTATCTATAGACACCTGTACTATCTAATAGACACGCACTATACACTGCTACCTATCTAATAGAACACCTGCTATCTATAGGCATCTGCTCCTATCTAAAGACACCTGCTATCTAATAGCATCTGCTACCTATTAATAGACACCTCTATCTAATAGGACAACTCTATCTAAGATACACTGCTATATACAATAGACACTGCTCTATCTAATAGACACCTGCTATCTAATAGGCATCTGCTACCTATCTAATAGACACCTGCTATCTAATAGGCATCTGCTACCTATCTAATAGACACCTGCTATCTAATAGACACCTGCTACCTATCTAATAGACACCTGTTATCTATCTGACACCTGCTACCTATCTAGTAGACACCTGCTATCTATCTAATAGATACCTGCTACCTATCTAATAGACACCTGTTATCTATCTAATAGACACATGTTATCTATCTAATAGACACCTGCTACCTATCTAATAGATACCTGCTACCTATCTAATAGACACCTGCTACCTATCTAATAGACACCTGTTATCTATCTGACACCTGCTACCTATCTAGTAGACACATGCTATCTATCTAATAGACACCTGCTACCTATCTAATAGACACCTGCTATCTATCAATAGACACCTGTTATCTATCTAATAGACACCTGCTATCTATCTAATAGACACCTGCTACCTATCTAATAGACACACCTGTTATCTATCTAATAGACACATGTTATCTATTAATAGACCCCTCGACCTATTCTAATAGATACCTGCTATCTATCTAATGACACCTGCTACATATCTAATAGACATTGTTATCTATTCTAATAGACACTGTTATCTATCTAATAATCACCTGCTATCTATCTAAGACACCTGTTATCTATCTAATGACACCTGTCTATCTAGCTAATAGATACCTGATAACTGATCTAATAGACAACCTGTTATCTATCAATAGACACCTGTTATCTAGCTAATAGACACTGTATCTATCTAATAGACACCTGTTATCTATCTAATAGGACACCTGTTATTATCTAATGCACACCTGCTATCTATCTAATAGACACCTGTTATCTATCAATAGACACCTGTTATCTATCTAATAGACACCTGCTACCTATTAATAGACACTGCTACCATACTAATAGACACCTTCTACTATCTAATAGACATCGCTATGTTTATCTAATAGACACCTGTTATCTATCTAATAGACACCTGTAATATCGAATAGACACCTGCTATCTATCTAATAGACACCTGTTATCACTAATAGACACCTGTTATCTATCTAATGACACCTGCTATCTATCTAATAGACACCTGTTAATCTATCTAATAGACACCTGTTATCTATCTAATAGACACCTGTTATCTGATCTAATAGACACTGCTACCTATCTATAGACACCTTGCTACTCTATCTAAATAGACACCTTCTATCTATCTAATAGAAATCTGCTGATGTATCTAATAGACACCTGTTTATCTATCTATTATAGACACCTGTTATATATCTAATAAGACACCTGTATCTATCTAATAGACACCTGTTATCTATCTAATAAGGACACCTGTTATCTATCTAATAGACACCTGCTGTCATCTATCTAATAGACCACTGTCTATAATCTATTATAGATAGACCGCTTATGTATCAATTAGACACCTGTTATCTATCTAATAGACCTGTTATCTATCTATTAGACCACCTGTTATCTATCTAATAGAACACTGCATCTATCTAATGACACTGATCTATCTATTGTAAGACAACCTGTATCTATCTATAGACACCCTCTGTATCTATCTAATAGACAACCTGATCTATCTAATAGACACCTGTATCTATCTAATAGACACCTGTTCGACTCTACTAATAGACACCTGTATCATCTAATAGACACCTGCTATCTATCTAATAGACACTGCTTATCTATCTAATAGACACCTGCTATCTATCTAATAGGACACTGCTATCTATCTAATAGACACCTGCTCATCTATCTAATAGACACGCTATCTTCTACATAGACACCTGATATGTTATCTAATAGACACCTGTTATCTATCTAATAGACACTGTTATCTGCTACAGACACTGCTATCGATCTAATAGGACACCTTGCTACTCGATCTAATAGACACCTGCTATCTATCTAATAGAAACTATCTATCTAAGAACTCTTATCTAATAGACACTGCTAGGACTATCATAATAGGCACCTGTTACTAATCTAATAGACACCTGATCTATCTAATAGACACCTGATCTATCTAAAGACACCGTTATCATTATGACACCTGATCTATATAGACATGCACCTAAGCACGTTATTCTATCTAATCGACACCTGTGATATATCTTAATCGACACCTGTTATCTATCTAACGAACCGATGTGACACCTGATATCATCAATAGACACCTTGCTTCTTTCAAATGACACTGCGTTTTCTATCTAATAGACACTGCTTCTATCTAATAGCACTGCATATTATAGACACCTGCTAGCTACTTAATAGACACATTGCTATCTATCTAATAAACGACTATAAGGACACTGTTATCTGTCTAATAGAACACTGCTATAGTCTAATAGACACCTGCTATGCTATCTAATCGACACCTGCATCATCTATCTATAGACACCTGCTATCTATCTAATAGGACAACCTGTTATCTAATCTAAAGGACACCTGCTACCCGATCTACATATCTAATAGAACACCTGTATCCTATCTAATAGACACCTGCTGACCTATCTAATAGGCACCTCGTTTATCTAATTCTATAGACACATGTTTATCTATCTAATAGGCACTGTTATCGATTTAATTAGAAACATGTTATCTACTAATAGACCACATGTTATTCTATCACTTAGGACACTTTATCTAGTCATATAGGCACTCGTTATCTATTATAGAACACAGTATTATACTAATAGGACCTGGTATCTATTAATAGACACATGTTTATCTATCTAATAGACACATGTTACCGTATCTAATAGACACCTGTTATCTATCTAAGTAGACAACCTGCTATCTATCTTGACACGCAATAATGTTCATAACACCTGTAATCTCTAATAGACACCTGTTATCATCTAATAACCGCCTACACTTATAGCCCGTTCTATAATAGAATCTCTATCTAATAGGACACTGTATCTATCTAATAGACACGCTCCTGATACATTGACAAGCTATCTATCATAGGACACCTAGACCTGTAATCTAATAGCTACCGCACTCCTACCTTAATAGAACCTGTCTATCTATCTAATAGACACGCTGATTATCTATCTACTAGACACTCTATCTATCAATAGAACACCTCTATATCTAATGAGACACCTGCTATCTATCATAATAGACACCTGCTAATCATCTGAATAGACACCTGTTATCTACTAATAGACACCTGGTTCTATATAATAGACACCGTATCTATCTAATAGACCTGTAGCTATTGAACTATCGTATCTAATAGACACCTGTTATCTATCTAAATAGACACACTGCTATTCATCTAATAGACACCTGCTGAAAGTATTATCTAATAGCACCTGTTATCTATCTAATAGACACCTGTTATATATCTAACAGGACATTTACATCGTACATTTCCAAGTTTCTCTCATGCTTCTGAATCTGCAATTAGTGATGGTCCCCCTCCATACCTTGTTAAATAAGATAAATCATATTTAGTATGGTCACTACTTACAGAAAAACTAAAACTAAAAGCAATTGGTCCTGAATAGATAACGTATAATCCCGGCTTAGCTGATAGCAATAACCACCCCTTCTGTAGCCCCTTCCTAGTGAGTAAACAATTGGTGGTTTTCTCATGCTTCAGTCCGGATTACAAAAAGAGTATGGGTAGGGTTAGGTTATCAAGTAGTTACGGACAGCTATGGTGCAGGGGAGAGGATTAATGAGGATGATTTGCTCATAATGTCAATTAAGGGGCTAAGAGAACAAATACCTGGTACAGTAAATATGTTCATACAAACCACTGTATCTACATTAACATAACACAGGATCAGTTTTTGTTAGCCTTAGTTTCTCTTCTTGTCCTATATCTCGCATCATGGTGTGATGTATCTGATTCCATTGCTTCAGTTCAATCCTGACCCCTCAGGTGATGGCACTCAGTGTGTTCTTGTTTCACTGTTGGAGTCAAGGACTCCACACCGCCATAGAGCAAGCTTCCATTATGTTTTCTAGTCCAGGCCAATCCACCTCTTATTTCTCTATCTGATCTAGTTGTGTTCTAGTATTTTGCAACTCGGTTGTTTCTAATGCTGCTGGGTATAGTCCTTGTTTGCTATAGTCTTGTGTACTGGGTTGTGTTCTTCGTCCTGTGTACGGGGGGTGTTCTAGCTTGTGTACTGTGGTGTGTTCTAGTCCTGTGGAGCGGGGTTGTTTATAGTCTGTGTAATGGGTGTGTTCTAGTCATGTGTACTGGGTGTGTTATAGTCTTGTGTAATGGGTGTGTTATGGTTCCTGTGTACGGGGGTGTTAGTCCTGTGTACTGGGGTGTGTTTAGTCCTGTTTACTGGGTGTGTTATAGCTTGTTTTACTGGCGTGTGTTCTAGTCATTCAGGTCCTGTGTACTGGGTGTGTTCTAGTCTTGTGTACTGGGTGGGTGCTGTTCTGTCCCTGTGTACTGGGTTTGTTCTAGTTCCGGTGTACTGGGTGTGTTCTAGTCTCGTACTGGGTGTGTTTAGTCTTGTGTATGGGTGTGTGTTTCTAGCCTGCGTACTGGGGTTTGGTTAGTCTTGTGTACTCGGGTTTGTTTGTTTGGTGTGTTCTAGTCTTGTTTGTACTGGGTGTGTGTGTGTTCTAGTCTTGTGTACTGGGTGTGTTCTGTCCTGTGTACTGGGGTTGCTTGTGTTTAAGTCTTGTTTTGTATTGTACTGGGTTGTGTTCTATATCTGTGTATGGGTGGGTTCTAGTATTGTGACTGGGTGGTGTTATAGTCATGTGTACTGGGTGTGGTTAGTGGTGTTCTGGGGCCTGGTTGTACTGGGGTGTGTGTGTGTTGTGTTCGGTCTGTGTACGGGGTGTGTTTTCTAAGTCTGTTTTGTAATGGGGTGTGTTATAGTCCTGTGTACTGGGTTGTGTCGTTCTAGTACTGTGTATGAGTGTGTTATGGTCTGTTCGGGGTTGGTTATGTTATAGATGTTGTTTGTACTGGGTGTGTTCTGGTAATGTGTACTGCGGTTGTGTTCTGGTCATGTGTATGGGTTGTGTTTTGGTGTTCTGGTCTGTGTGTACTGGGTCTTGTTCTAGTATGAGTAACTGGGTTGTTGTTCTGGGTCATGAGTAGCGGGTGTGGTTATGAGCCTGAGTACTGGGTGTCTGTTGTGTATTAGTCATGTGAGCTGGGTTGTGTTCTAGTCCGTGGTACGGGTGTGGTTCTGTCATGGGTACATGGGGGTGTTGCGTCCTGTGTACTGGGTGTGTTATATCGTGTGTACTGGGTGCGGTTCTAGTTCCTGCTGTTAACTGGGTTGTTTCTATGGTCTTGTGTTACAGTGGCTAGTTCATGCTAAGGTGTTATAGTCCTGTGTACAGGGTTGTGTTTCTAGTCTTGGTACGTGGAGTGTGTTCTGGTCATGTGTATGGGTGTGTTCTAGTCATGGTACTGGGTGTGTCTGTCTGGTACTTGTGTCTACGCGTGTACTGGGTGTGTTTCTAGGTCTTGCGTATGGGTGTTTGTCTGTGTAATGCTGTTCGTACTGGAGGTGTAAGTCCTGCGTCGGGGTGTGTGTCTGGTCCTGTGTACTGGGTGTGTTCTAGTCTGTGTATGGTGGTTGGTTGTGTTCTAGTCCGGTGTACTGGGTGTGTGTTCTAGTCCGTGTTACTGAGTTGGTTCTGGTCTGTGACGGGGTTATGTTCTAGTCCGGTGTTACTGGGGTGTTGGTCTGTTACTGGGTTGTCCTGTTAATGGGTGTCCTGGTTACTGGAGTTGTGTTCTGTCCATGCGTACTGGGTGTTGTCTGTCTCTTGGTACTGGGTGTGTTCCAGTCATGCGTACTGGGTGTTTCTAGTCCTGTGTAAGTGATAGGTGTATCATGGTGTCTGGTTGGTACTGGGGTGTTATGGTCTAGCTGTGTTATACTGGTGTTTGTCAGCTGTGTACTGGTGTGTTCTGGTACGGTAAGGTTTGTTCGGTCCTGTGTACTGGTTTGTTGTTACTGAGTTGTCGGCTGGTTGTGTAGACTACGAGGTTGTCCGTTACGGTGTCTTATCGCGTGTCTGTCTGGTTACTGGGGGTAACGGCTAGGGTGGTTTCGTACGGTGGTCGCTGTTGTACTGGGTTTGTTCTAGTCGGACTGTGCTAGTCTGGTAGGAGTGTGTTCTGAGTCTGTGTACGGGGATTTTAGTCGTGTAATCGTGTGTTCTACTGCGTACTGAAGTGTGTTCTTGGTCCTGGGGTACTGGGGTATGTTCTAGTCTGGTCTGGCGTGTTGTTCCAAGTCCTGTAGTACTGGGAATGTGCTTAGTCCTGCGTCTACTGAGTGTGTTTCTGAGTCCTGTGTACTGGGTGATTTCTAGTCCATGGCGTACTGACGTGTGTTCGGTCTGGTTGTACTGGGTGTCTTGTTCTGTCCTGTGTACTGGTGTTGGGTTCAGTCCTGTGTAACTTGGCTATGTGTTGTTCTAGTACATGTGTACTGGTAGGGTGTTTAGTCGGCTGTGTTACTGGGTGTGTTATAGTCCTGTGTAATGGTGATGTGTTCTGGTACTGGGTACTGGGGTGTGTTCTAGGTCCTGGGTACTGAGTGTGTTCTGGTCATGCGTACTGGGTGTGTCTAGTCGCTAAGTAGTTATCCGTAATGAGTGTTGTTCTAGGTCTGCGTACTGGAGTCGGTTCTGTCCTGTGTACTGGGTGGGTCAGTCCTGGTACTGAGGGTGTCTGGTCCTGTGAATGGGTAATTGTTTGGTCTGGGTGGTACTGGGTGTGTTGCATGGTCGTGGTGGTCTGCGGTACTGGTGTGTTCTAGTCCTGTGTATGAGTGTGTTTGGTCTGTGACTGGGTGTGTTCTGCCTGTGTCCTGAGTGTGTTCTGGTTCCTGTCTACTGGGTGTGTTCTGAGTCCCTGTGATGGGTTTGTGTGTTTGGTCCTGTTGTACTGGGTTGGTTCTAGGTCCTGTGTAATGAGTGTGTTCTAGTCCTGTTGGACTGAGTGTTGTTTGTTCGGCTGCTGTTGTACTGGGTGTTTCTGGTCCTGTGAACTGGTGGTGTTTGGTCCTGGTTAATGGGGGGTTGGTCAATGGTTGGGTGGTGTTCTGTGTCCTGTGTACTGGGTGTGTTATAGTCCTGTTTATGGGTGGTTCTAGTCCTGTGTAACTGAGTGTGTTCTGGTACTTGGTGTGCTTACTGGAATGGGTGTGTTGCGGCCTGTGTACTGGGTGGTTCTGGTCCTGTGTACTGGGTGTGGTATCTAGTCCTGTGTCTGGGTGTGTTATTGGTCTGTGTATATGAGGCTGGCTGGTTGGGTGTTCTGGTCCTGTGAATGGTATCTGTCCGTGTTGTGGTTCTAGTCCTGTGTCCCTAGGGTGTATGGCTTAGTCTAAGGTGGTTTGTCGTGACTGGTTGTTGGTGTTCATAGTCCTGTGTACTGTTGTTGTGTGTGTTCTAGGCCTGTGTACTGAGTGTGTTTTCGTTAGGGGTCCTGTGTGTACTGTGGTCTGAGTGTTCTAGTCCTGTGTACTGGGGGTGTTCTGTAGTGCCTGGTTACTGGGTGTGTTATGAGTCCTGTGACTGGTGTGTTCTTCAGCTCCTTGTACGGGTGTGTTCTGGTCCTGGTAATGGTGATGTGTTCTAGTCTCTGGGCGCGTTCTGAGCTGTGTCTTTGGGTCTCGTACGGTCTATGTCTGGAGGTGTGTCAGTACTGTTGGTATATGTTCTGTCATGTAGGGTCAGTCTGGTGATACGAGGTTGTTCTGTCTGTCGGTTTAGCCTCGTGGCTGTGGTGTAGTCTGTGTCGGTGTGTTCTAGTCCTGTGCGGTGTTAGTTCTGGGTGTGTTCGTAGTCCTGGCGTATGCCCAGGTGTTATGGTCCTGTGTACGTTGCGGGTTATTTCATGGTCGTGTTTTTTAGTACGCGTATGGGTGGTTCCAGTCCTGCTGTATGGTTGTGTTTAGTCCTGGCTGTGTTCGGTACGTAGGGTGTGTTCTAGTCCTCGTACTGAGGTGTTCTGGTCTGTGTACTGGTTGGTTGTTAGTTGTGTTCTGGTCCTGTGCTACGGGGTTGTTATCTGGGTACTGGTTGTGTTCTAGTCTGTGTGACTGGTTGTTGTTACTGAGTCCGTGTACTGGGTGTGTTCTAGTCCTGGGTTATGGTGTGTTCTGGTCCTGTGTATGGGTGTGTTGGCTGTGTACTGGGTGTGTTCTAGTCTGTGTACTGGTGTGTTTGTTGTACTGAGTCCTGTGTTACGGGGTGGTTCTAGTCACTGGTACTGAGTGTGTTCTGGTACTGTGTTAATGGGTGTGTTCTAGTCCGTGTATGGAGCGTGTGTTCTGGTCCTGTGTACTGGGTGTGATGTCTGCTTGGTCCTGTGTAATGGGTCGGTTCTGGGCCTGTGTTTGTACTGGGTGTGTTCTGGTCTGTGACGGTGTGTTCTGGTCTGTGTATGGTGGTTCTAGTCTGTGTACTGGGTGTGTTCTGGTCCTGTGTACTGGGTGTGTTCTAGTCCTGTGTACTGGGTGTGTTACTGGTTCAGTCTGTGTATGGGTTTGGTTCTGGTCCTTTGGACTGGGTGTGTTCTAGTCTGTGTACTGGGTTGTGTTCTAGTACGTGTGTTACTTGAGTGTGTACTGGTCCGTGTATGGGTGTGTATCTAGTCCTGTGTCTGGTGTGTTACTGGTCCTGTTGTACGGGTTGTGTTCTGAGTCCTGGTAATGGGTGTGTGTTATGGTCTGTGTACTGGGTGTGTTCTAGTCCTGTGTACTGGTGTGTCTAGTCCTGTGTACTGGTGTGTTCTAGTCCTGTGTAATGGGTGGTGTCTGTCTAGTTCTGTGTACTGGGTGTGTTCTAGTCCTGTGTACTGGGTGTGTGCTAGTCTGGCATGGGTTGTTCTAGTCCTGTGTACTGGGGTGTTCTGGTCCTGTGTACTGGGGTTATGTTCTAGTCTTGTGTACTGGGTGTGTTCTGGTCCTGTGTACTGGGTTGTGTTCTAGTCCTGCGTACTGGGTGTGTTCTAGTCCTGTGTACTGGGTGTGTTCTAGTCCTGTCGTACTGGGTGTGTTCTAGTCCTGCGGTACTGGGTGTGTTCTAGTCCTGTGTACTGGGTGTGTTCTAGTCCTGGGGTACGGGTGGTTCTAGTCTTGTACGGGTGTGTTTAGTCCTGGTACGGTGTGTTCTAGTCCTGCGTACCGGGTGTGTTCTAGTCCTGCGTACGGGTGTGTTCTAGTCCTGCGTACCGGGTGTGTTCTAGTCCTGCGTACCGGGTGTGTTCTAGTCCTGCGTACGGGTGTGTTCTAGTCCTGCGTACCGGGGGTGTTCTAGTCCTGCGTACGGGGTGTGTTTAGTCCTGCGTAAGTGTGCAGCGGGTCGGTGTTCTAGTCTGCGTACTGGGGTGTTCTAGTTTATTTCTGTGTACGGGGTGTGTTAGTCCTGGGTACTGGGGTGTTTTTCAGTCCTGTGTACTGGTGTGGGTGTGTTCTGGTCTTGTGTACTGGGTGTGTTCTAGTCCTGGGGTACTGGCGTGTGTTCTAGTCCTGTGTACTGGGTGTGTTTCTAGTCTTGTCGTACTGGGTGTGTTCTAGTTCCTGTGTACTGGGTGTGTTCTATGTCCTGGTGTCTGGTGGTGTGTTATAGTCCTGTGTACTGGGTTGTGTTCTAGTCTGGTACTGGGTGTGTTCTAGTCCTGGGTACTGGGTTGTGTTCTAGTCATGCTGTTACTGGGTGTGTTTCTAGTCTGCGTACGGGTGTTGTTCTAGTCCGCGTACTGGGTGTGTTCTAGTCCTGTGTACTGGGTGTGTTCTAGTCCTGTGGACGGGATTGTGTTTTAGTCCTGTGTACTGGGTGTGTTCTAGTCGGGTACTGGGTGTGTCTAGTCTGGTACTGGGTGTGTTGTCTGGTATGGGTGTGTTCGGTTCCTGCGTATGGGTGTTTCTAGTCCTGCGTACTGGGTGTGTTCTAGTCCTGCGTACTGGGTGTGTTCTGGTCCTGGTATGGGTTGTGTTCGTGGTTCCTGCGTATCTGAGTGTGTTCTAGTCTGCGTACTGGGTGTGTTAGTCTGCGTAGTGGGTGTGTTCTAGTTCTGTGTACTGGGGGTGTTCTAGTCCTGGGTACTGGGTTGTGTTCTAGTCTGGTGTACTGGGTGTGTTCTAGTCCTGTGTACTGGGTGTGTTCTAGTCCTGGGTACTGGGTGTGTTTCTAGTCCTGTGTACTGGGTTGTGTTTCTAGTCCTGGGTACTGGTGTGTTCTAGTCCTGCGTACTGGGTGTGTTCTAGTCCTGCGTACTGGGTGTGTTCTAGTCCTGCGTACTGGGTGTGTTCTAGTTCTGTGTACTGGGTGTGTTCTAGTTCTGTGTACTGGGTGTGTTCTGTCCTGTGTTACTGGTGTGTTCTAGTCCTGCGTACGGGTGTGTTCTAGTCCTGCGTACTGGGTGTGTTCTAGGTCTGCTTGTTATAACTGGGTGTGTTCTAGTTCGTGGACTGGGTGTGTTCTAGTTCTGTGTACTGGGTGTGTTCTGGTCCTGTGTACTGGGTGTGTTCTAGTCCTGTGTACTGGGTGTGTTCTAGTCTGTTGCTTAGTCCTGCGGTTACTGGTGTGTTCTAGTTTGTGTACTGGGTGGTTCTAGTCCTGTGTAATGGGTGTGCTTTAGTGCTGGTGTATGGGTGTGTTCTAGTCCTGCGTACTGGGTGTGTTCTAGTCCTGGTACTGGGTGTGGTTCTAGTCCTGGTGACTGGGGTGTGTTTAGTTGCGTACTGGGTGTGTTCTAGTCTGTGTTACTGGGTGGTGTTCCGTTCTGTGTACTGGGTGTGTTCTAGTTCTGTGTACTGGGTGTGTTTAGTCCTGTTTGTCTAGTCTGCGTACGGGTGTGTTCTAGTTCTGTGTAATGGGTGTGTTTTAGTCTGTGTACTGGGTGTGTTCTAGCCTGGGTACTGGGGTGTGTTCTAGTCCTGTGTACTGGGTGTGTTCTAGTCCTGACGGTACTGGGTGTGTTCTAGTCTTGTGTACTGGGTGTGTTCTGTTCTGTGTACTGGGGTTTGTTGTTTTCTAGTTCGTGTACTGGGTGTGTTCTAGTCCTGTTTGCTTAGTCTGGTATGGGTGTGTTCTAGTCCTGCGTTACTGGGTGTGTTCTAGTCCTGGTTACTGGGTGTGTTCTAGTTCGTGTACTGGGTGTGTTCTAGTCTGTGTACTGGGTGGTGTTTGTCCTGTGTACTGGGTGTGTTCTAGTCTGCGTACTGGGTGTGTCTAGTCCTGCGTACGGGTGTGTTCTAGTCCTGGTACTGGGTGTGTTCTGTTTTGTACTGGGTGGGTTCTAGTTCTGTGTATGACTGGGTGTGTTCTGGTCCGTGTACTGGTGTGTTCTAGTTCGTGTGTACTGGGTGTGTCTAGTCCTGTTGCTCTAGTTGCGTACTGGGTGTGTTCTAGTCTTGTGTACTGGGTGTGTTCTAGTCCTGTGTACTGGGTGTGCTTTAGTCCTGCGTACTGGGTGTGTTCTAGTCCTGCGTACTGGGTGTGTTCTAGTCCTGCGTACTGGGTGTGGTTTCTAGTCCTGCGTACTGGGGGTTTGTCCTGCGTACTGGGTGTGTTCTAGTTCTGTGTACTGGGTGTGTTCCAGTTCTGTGTACTGGGTGTGTTCTAGTTCTGTGTACTGGGGTGTGTTCTAGTCCTGTTTGCTCTAGTCCTGCGTACTGGGTGTGTTCTCTTCCTGTGTACTGGGTGTGTTCTAGTCCTGTGTACTGGGTGTGTTCTAGTCCTGTGTACTGGTGGTTCTAGTCCGTGTACTGGGTGTGTTCTAGTCCTGCGTACTGGGTGTGTTCTAGTTCTGTGTACTGGGTGTGTTCTAGTTCTGTGTACTGGGTGTGTTCTAGTTCTGTGTACTGGGTGTGTTCTAGTCCTGTTTGCTCTAGTCGCGTACTGGGTGTGTTCTAGTCTTGTTGTACTGGGTGTGTTCTAGTCTGTGTACTGGGTGTGCTTTAGTCCTGCATACTGGGTGTGTTTAGTCCTGCGTATGGGTGTGTTCTAATCCTGTGTACTGGGTGTGTTCTAGTCCTGTGTTACTGGGTGTGTTCTAGTCCTGTGTACTGGGTGTGTTCTAATCCTGTGTACTGGGTATGTTCTAGTTCTGTGTACTGGGTATGTTCTAGTCCTGTGTACTGGGTGTGTTCTAGTCCTGTGTATGGTGGGTTTAGTCCTGTGTACTGAGTGTGTTCTAACCTGTGTACTGGGTGTGTTCTAGTCCTGTGTACTGGGTGTGTTCTAATCCTGTGTAATGGGTGTGATCTAATCCTGGGTACTGGGTGTGTTCTAGATCTGTGTACTGGGTGTGTTCTAGTTCTGTGTACTGGGGTGTGTTCTAGTCCTGTGTACTGGGTGTGTTCTAGTTCTGGTGTACTGGGTGTGGGTTCTAGTCCTGTGTTACTGAGTGTGTTCTGGTCCTGTGTACTGGGTGTGTTCTAGTTCTGTGTACTAGCGTGTGTCTAGTCCTGTGTACTAGCTGTGTTCTAGCCCTGTGTACTATGTGTGTTCTAATCCTGTTTACTGGGTGTTTCTAGTCCTGTGTACTAGTGTGTTCTAGTCCTGTGTACTAGTCTGGTTCTAGTCCTGTGTACTAGCTGTGTTCTAGCCCTGTGTACTATGTGTGTTCTAATCCTGTGTACTGGGTGTGTTCTAGTTCTGTGTACGGGTGTGTTCTAGTCCTGGGTACTGGGTGTGTTCTAGTCGTGTACTAGCTGTGTTCTAGCCTGTGTACAGCTGTGTTCTAGTTCTGTGTACTGGGTGTGTTCTGGTCCTGTGTACTGGGTGTGTTCTAGTTCTGTGTACTGGGTGTGTTCTAGTCCTGTTTGCTCTAGTCCTGCGTACTGGGTTTGTTCTAGTCTTGTGTACTGGGTGTGTTCTAGTCCTGTGTACTGGGTGTGCTTTAGTCCTGCGTACTGGGTGTGTTCTAGTCCTGCGTACTGGGTGTGTTCTAGTCCTGTGTACTGGGTGTGTTCTAGTCCTGTGTACTGGGTTGTGTTCTAGCTGCGTACTGGGTGTGTTCTAGTCCTGTTTGCTCTAGTCCTGCGTACTGGGTGTGTTCTAGTCTGTGTACTGGGTGTGTTCAGGTCCTGTGTACTGGGTGTGTTCTAATCCTGTGTACTGGGTATGTTCTAGTCCTGTGTACTGGGTATGTTCTAGTCCTGTGTACTGGGGTGTGTTCTAGTTCTGGTAATGGGTGTGTTCTGGTCCTGTGTACTGAGTGTGTTCTAGTCCTATGTATGGGTGTGATCTAGTCTGTGTAATGGGTGTGTTTAGTCCTGTGTACTAGCTGTGTTCTAGTCCTGTGTACTGGGTGTGTTTAGCGTAGGTGTGTTTGGTCTGTGTACTGGGTGTGTTCTGGTCCTGGTAATGGGTGTATGGTCCGGTGTAATGGGTGTGTTCTAGTCCTGTGTACTGGGGTGTGTTCTAGTCTGTGTGTAAGGTGGTGTTGTGTTCTGTCCGTGTACTAGCGTGTTTCTAGCCCTGTGTACTATGTGTGTCTAGTCTGTGTACGGTGTGTTCTGGTCCTGTGTACTGGGTGTGTTGGTTGTTCTGAGGCTCTATGTGTGTTCTAGTCCTGTGTACTAGGTATGTTCTAGTCCTGTGTACTAGGTGTGTTTTAGTCCTGTGTACTAGGTGTGTTCTAGTAATGTTTACTATGTGTGTTCTAGTCCTGTGTTGTGGGTGTGTTCTAGCCCTGTGATTTATGTATGTTCTACTCCTGTGTTCCACAGTAGGTGTGTTCTAATTCCGTGCACCATTTGTGTTCTAGTACTATGTACTAGGCTTGTTCTAGTGTGTTCTGTGTTGTATGTATGCTACTGCATTGTTTGCAATAAACTGCATGAAACATTTCCATTGTCTGTCGGTAAACACAGTTTATTTCTGTTCCCCATTATGCTTCATTTCCATGTGGCAGAACTCTGATGCTGTTGTTAAAGTAGACATGGTAAGTGACCCTGTAATATTCCAATACCGAATGACTCAGTTGCAGTATATGGAACACAGAGGTTTTTGCATGATCCTAGTTGACAGTGTGGACAACTTCCTATTGAAAAATCATAGAAAATCATGAGTGTATCTCTCCCAGTCAACATCTCCACTGCCAAGCCCTCATCATCCTCACACAGAGCTCATAGGGGGTTATTCAATAAAAGTTCTTGTTGTTAAAAATGGTGCTAATTTTGCCCCTACCAATCAGATGTTAGCTTTCAAATGTTAAATAAGATCTGATTGGATGGGGCAAAATTAGCACCATTTTTAACAATAAGAACTTTTGTTGAATCTCCCTGATTGTGTTTTATTGCTTCACTATTCCTATAGGGCCTTGTACACATGGGCCAACCAGTATCCAATAATCCTGAACATCAGAGACTACGATGGGTTAACTGTCCAATCCTGTGGTCCATTGATGATCGGCCTTGTCTGTCTGATTTTGGGGGAAAGTTGATCAGAATTGATTAGTCAGGTTAGAAATTACTCCCGATAATACAGCCCAGTTGACCAAAATATTGACCGCACAGTTTATTGCAACAATTTATCGACCCGTGTGCACCATCCCTCATAACTATAATGATATCACTCAGTTTAGGATCGAATTCCTGTCTAACGTTCAAATTCAACTCAATAGAAAATCTCTTATTTATAAACATGAGAATACGTTTAAGTAGGAAAAATTGTCCCTCAACATCCAGCAAAAGTTCTGTGTGGGATACAGAGGTTGTGAGCCGTAATGAATAGTGTCTCTGTTCACACTAGCTACTGTGTCTATACAAATTTCTGCTGAACTCATTGTGTTTTATAAGAATGATCAGGTAGGATCCTTGTTATTACTGACTTTTCATCATTTGTCAGAATGAGGAGGAAAAGAAGAAGAAAAAGAAGAAAGGAGTGGAGGAAACAGAAGAGGAGGAACCAGATGAAAGCATGTTAGACTGGTGGTCCAAATACTTTGCTTCCATTGAAACCCTAAAAGAGGTGAGCTATTAGCAATCCAAGGAAAGATCTTAGATTCCCTCTGTATTAGGACAGCTTGTTGCGTGCACACACATCCACTAGGGGTATTAGCGCAACCCAGGCCTTTGATATTAACTTGATTTGAAGCAGGTCAAGGCAAGCAGCATTCAGCAGTGTATTGTGTGTGCCCAGGGGTGTGTTTTGGAGGGGGTGCTAGGCGCCAGAAACAAATCTTGCACAGGGTGTTATTCACCCTAAGGCCGGCCCTGCCGGAACCAAGTGACAACCTGAAAGACCTTATTGTAGCTTCAGTTCTAACTATCTCAAGTCAAGTGGGGCTCAAGTAGTCAATAAGGAGAGAGCTGTCCATGGTTAAGACAATCACCGCAGCACTTTCTCATATTTTTGCCTTAGAGGATTTTCTTAGAGGAGTAATGTGCAAAATGTTTATTATCAGTTTATTTGGTAAAATTACAAAGTTAGTTACAGGTTTGGGTGCATTTACATAGAAGTCTGTAGCTTGATAAAGAAATCCTGAAATTAGTTTCCCATTTAAAATGATATCTTGTATTTCTTGGGCCACATTCAGCAACTCCGCCAACAGGAAGCAGCTGCTGCCGAAGCCGAGGAGAAGGAAGAGTTGGAGATTGCAGAGGGTAATTTACGTTCATTGTGCGATTGTGAACAATGTACATCAACTCTCCCTTTACAGACATATAGATTAACCAAATGCACGTTAATTTAGTGGGATCTGTTGGCCCCAGAAAATAAACTATTATATATATTGTGTAAAAGAAGTTGAGATAAAATGTAATGGTCTTTTTGGGTTAATAAGGATATATAAAGGCAATGAGACATTGGATGTTCCAAAGCCTGAGTGCATGATATTTTCTCTAGAATATAGAAGATTGTGCCCAATGCCCATTTATCACAGAAATGGCAGAGCCAATGCATGATCCCAAACGTCACACATCAGATTTAAATGCTCAGGATAATGGAGTCTCCAGTGTGTGGTCCTCCATTTCTAAGATTATTTGACTTGTCCTTATTTCCTAGTACACGAGGTCCTTCTGTGTTCCACTAGATAATGCATGTCCTTGTCTACTGCCTTCTGCGTGCTTTCTGCTCTTCATTAAGCTCCATCTTCACCCATGTGTCTTAAGGCTATGAAAGTTGGCTAAGGGAGTTAGTTTGAGGTCAGTTCCTAGTTGATAGACTTTATGTCTGTTGTTCCTTTAGATATGGAGCCATTGTGCCCACATTATTTTGTGGGTAAAGGATAAATAGTATGAACTGAGTCTTACAGTTTATTTATCTTCATAATGATGATTTTTTGATGGTCTGGAAGCTCCTTACCCCAGTCCTAGGCTGTGACATTAGGCATGCGATCGCAAAATCCCATTCATTTTGCGATCGCATGTCAGTCGCATAGAAGAACGGGAGAAGCGGTTCCGGCAGGATCGAACAAACGCTGCGTGAGCGCTCGGTCGGGTAAGTAATATCGGGTATATGTATGGCCACCTTAAGGGTTTATGTCTTGAGGAACTGAAGAGTTTCCTTCTGGATCTCACATTATGTCTGTATTCCAGTCAGCGTATTGTCAGCTCACTGTATGTCTTCCTATAAGCTAAAAATGGACCTGGTTTATAGGTGCAAGTATCAACCATGGTAACGAATGACTTACTGAGTCGGTCCAATCACTTTTCAGAATTCCACCTCAATTAAAAGGCAAAAAAAACTCAATCTCTCTGTACCAGGTGTGAATGTCTCTCCTATTGTTAGGGACAGATATTATTATTATTGTGGATTTATATAGCACCAACATCTTCCGTAGAGCTTTACAGTTACATGTATACATTCACATCAGGCCCTGCCCCGAAGAGCTTACAATCTAAGCACATTTATTTGACAAATACAAAAGTATGTCTTTATGATTGTGGGGGAAACCGGAGTGCCCGGAGGAAACCCCACGCAAGCACTGGGAGAACATACAAACTCCTTGCAGATGTGTCCAAGGGTGGAATCGAACTCAGGACCTCAGCGCTTTTTCCATAGTTGGCCTTTAAAAGGCGTGAGTAGGGAAGCAAGGCCTTTACTTTTACTTTTAACAGTTCAGTGGTGGTGCCGGAGGAAATATCTGGAATATTCATTTTAATGGTTAAGATTCTGTTTTTTTGTGTTTTTTTTTTTTTAAATTAAAAACTCATTTGTAACATTTTGGTAAAGAAATCCACTAATTGCACAGTTAGTGAAACCCGTGCTAATCTTTCTTAATTAGTTCCCAAAATAGCAAAACAATTTGCAAAAAAACAAAAAAAAACCAAAATCCTATAAAATCCACAATGGGAGTTACTTGGAAATGTCACGAACCGAGAATTGTTATAAAAAGCTTAAAGGAGGATAAATTACTTTCTGGCAATTACAGTAATAATCATTTCAGCTGATCAATCCCCTCAAGTCCTGTTAACAATAGATGCATTTTATATAGAATTCGTATGTTCCTTTCTAAAGATCCATTATTGCTCTGGTTAATGTATAGAAGAAAGTAGTCAGTTGGTCTTGGTCAGATCCAGCATAAGCAGTTTGATGTGTAATGAGTCCAGTGAGTGAGTTAGTCTAGTTAGTGAGAATTATCTAGTACTGGTAAGTAGAAGAAACTTCTAAACCGCTTGCATTGTTTCTGTTGGGGGTCAATGAGATCTCATTAGACCGCAGTGTGTTTCCCAACAGAAAGAAATAGAATGCATACTGTACGTTTAGAAGATGATAGAAAGTGCGGTTGGTCTCACCCCATGAATCTATCTGTCAACTTTCATGCCCACTGCTGTCTGTGTTTATGTGTTGATTCCTTCCATCTCCCGTTCCATCCACCTTCTGTGATATAATCAGAGATCAAAACTGATGACTCTCCCATGAAAGGCAACAAGGGGCAAGCAAAGAACAAGGAAAAAGTCAAAGCCCCCAAGGAAGACAAGAAAAAGAAGCAACAACAGCAGCAAGTGGAGCAAACGGACAAGAAGAACAAGCAGAAAATCGATGAGTTGAAGGTAGGAACCAGACACTTTGGCCAAGACCTGCCCAACAGGAAACTTCAGTAAGGACTGCAGGAGATGTGGACATTGTCTTGTCTCATATGGAGAAAGTGGGTCTTCATTTTCTCCACATATAGAGGAAGTATGTCAAGTAATATTCATTCATTTTATAAATTGAAAATAACTAAACATGTCCAGGGAAATTGGCTTAATATTACTTGATATACAATGAATTGGAATGACATAAATGAACTTCAAAATACAGTTAGAAAGGCTATGGGTGTCTATGGGTAAAATCCATAACAATAAGAAACTATTTATATTTAATCAATTTATAAAGCAGGAGAGTCCTATCTATGACCCTACCTTATATTGTTAAATAAAGGGTAAGCTCTGTATGACCATGGGGTGATTATAATCTTATAAACATTGCTTTCCTGCCAGGTTTTCAATAAGGAGTTGGAATCAGAGTTTGAGAACTTTGAGGATTGGCTTCACACCTTTAACTTGCTGCGAGGGAAAATTGGGGATGATGATGATAACGTAAGCGAGGAAGAACGAATAGTCGGAAGGTTTAAAGTAAGTATAATGGGCATTACAAAAAAGTAGAACCCTCTGTCTTTCAGCCTCGATAGCAGTTACCATGCCATACGGCTACAAAGAAACCCATGTAGCCTGCAAGATAAATAGAATTGCAAGTGATAATGCAGCACACACCTAACAAAGCAGAATGGGAATTATTAAATAAAAGCCTGTGCTATTAATCTGCAGCAACCAATCAGATCGTAGCATTTTACTGCTCTACTGCAGTTAGATAACATCTAATTGGTTACTAAAGAATTGTGTGGAGCTGATGGCCCTCTTGACTTTCCTTTATCCTGTTTGTGGTTTTCGTTTTCAGGGTTCCATGTGTGTTTACAAAGTCCCATTGCCAGAAGACATTACCAAGGAATCGGGTTATGATCCAAACTTTGGCATGTTTCAAGGAATCCCCAATAACGACCCAATGAACGTGTTGGTCAGAGTTTATGTCGTAAGGGTAAGTTACAATCAGTGAGAAGCCCCATGGTTTATATTCTATAATTGAAATTAGACATTTTGCCATGTTGCAGGGCTTCCAGCTAATTACCTTAAAGGGTCTTTCTGGTTGTATAAAAGACTTAATAAAATATAATACTGAGCTGCATTTCCTTTATACAATCATTTGGCTAGTGATCAGTTCTCTCCATAAGAAACTAGGGGAAAGTTGACAGACGGCGCCCCCTTTTGGTTAAGCTGCAGATCAGGAATTGCTATTAAAAATGAGCAAAGTTTCATTATTCTGGGAGATCGCCATAATATTTTTGTTGGAACCAATGAGATTTTTGAAGTGTGCTGAGCGTCAATGCGTCCCTGCTGATTGGTTGCTAGAATGTGAAATATGGCTTCAGTACATACATCATATGTTTTTAATGTCATCCTTTTTTGCAGGCCACTGATCTACATCCAGCTGATATTAATGGGAAAGCAGATCCATACGTTGCCATTAAACTAGGGAAAACTGAGATAAAAGACAAGGAAAACTATATTTCTAAGCAACTGAACCCTGTCTTTGGAAAGTGAGTTATTTATTCATATTGCTATGTTGATTGCAGTGCAGTGTCTTACAGTATGTTCAATACATTCACTGACCTTCAATCCTTAATTATAACTTCCAATGAGAAATGGCTGGTGAGATGTTCTATATTTCCCAAATCTCTCTTTATCAGGTCTTTTGATATTGAGGCCACATTTCCAATGGAGTCCATGTTGACAGTGGCAGTGTACGACTGGGATCTGGTGGGAACAGATGACCTTATTGGAGAAACCAAAATTGACCTGGAAAATCGTTATTATAGTAAACATAGGGCTACTTGCGGCATCTCTCAGACTTATGCCATGTAAGTACATAAGATCTTTCAATGCAAGTCTCAACTTGCTGTAAATTTTTGGTGCTGATAAAATTAAGACACAAGCGCTACCTTCTGGAACCAGGTGTAGAACAGGTCAATTGATTTTCATAAAATGTATTTTTATAGCTCAACTACAAAGTCTGCAAACCAGTAATCAAACAGTTAGAAGGCTAAACAGTTCTTCTACAGGCCTTGAATTTTCAGAATGACCTTTAAACTGTCCCATTACTGGTTTGCACAGCTTATAGGAAACAGTGTTGCACTGACATTGATCCCTGTAATGTCAACCTACACCTACATGTCCTCCTAAAATCTCAGATAAACCTAATTAGCCCCAAAACCTAGACTCCTAAACATACTTACCAGCACTGTCTCTTGCTGACATCCTAGTAACTGACATAAGTTAGAGACACAGATTGGATGTCATGGACTAATAATGGCGGCCATTGCCAGGCTAGCCTCTTCTGCTGCTGCTGGTGAATGGAAAAGGCACTTGGAAACAGCAGAAGAGAGGTGAGGGATCAGGTGCTGGTCTAAGGAGCCTCAGGGGAATTTTTTTGGTTTTGGGGGGGGTGGTGGATATGCCCTTTCATTCTCAAAACAATTAAACCCTCTTGGGTCAATTATATTTACAGTAGTTGACCTGTTAGTTTATGACAGATATATATTTAAATATGTGAACTTTACAAAGGTCAGCTTAATTTGTTCAGGGATGTCTTATCAAATGAAGCTTCCTCTGGGCAGCTGAGAGTTTACAGGAAGTCACACTGGTAGGTTAATGCTAGGATTATTCCGCTGCCATACACCCAGCACAGTTGGTTCCGATTCAACCAATCAGAGGTCAGAGGTCTTGCAGCATGCAGGGACCACAGCTGACTGCAGTCCTACTGTTTTTCGTTAAACATGTTCAGCTAATTACATAACGTTACATAACGTGTTTTTTGTCACCTAGTCATGGGTATAATATGTGGAGAGACCCTATGAAGCCCACTCAGATCTTGTCAAAACTTTGCAAAGAAGGTAAAATTGATGGACCACATTATGGACCTGGAGGAAGAGTAAAGGTCACTAACCGTGTTTTTACGGGACCTACAGAAATTGAAGATGAAAATGGTAAATAACAACTTTCTTTAACTTCTTAGTATTCATATAGTGCAGACAAAATATGAAGCCATGTTAATTTGATCTACATTGGTGTCAAACCATAGGCCAGAAAAAACAAACTGACGAACACTTGGCCCTCTCGGTTCTCCATCACTGGGAAGACATTCCTCGGGTGGGTTGCAAACTGATTCCTGAGCATGTGGAGACACGACCTTTGTTAAACCCCGATAAACCTGGAATCGAGCAGGTAACGGTTTTCTAGATCAACATTCAGACCAGGAACAGACTATTGCACTGTCGCTCAGTTTCTTGAAGGTCCAAATGTGACCATAGCTTTGTTTCAATCTGTTCCTAACATAAATAACAAATGCAAAGCCAACAATCTTAAAATTTATCAGGTTTTGACTTTCATTATTGAATAATGTGCAGAGGAATTAGAGTTTTCTAGCTTCAAAATGCAGAGAAATCCCCCACCCTACACAAAATCCTTGCCTATTGTTGCTATTTAGTCAGATAAAACCAAATGTTCACTCTCAGTTGGCCCATACAAAATGATCGACTCTGGCAAAGATTCTGGGTAGATAGAGGTTCTCCTGCATCAGGAAGAGAGGAACCTCTACAGTGTGATTAAAGGAAATGAAGCAGGCAGTTTATAAAAACACCATGAGCTACTGTTGTAAACCTTATTATCCGAAGACTCAATTCTGCCATTAAAATTATCCCCATTTTTAGTTCTTTCCACCTTTCCTCTGTCGGTGTATTTTACAAAATGTTCCCATAACATCTCTGCTTCCTCTTTAACATAACAGATTCATTTTTGTATCCTAGGGGCGGATAGAAATGTGGGTAGACATGTTTCCAATGGATATGCCAGCACCCGGCCCGGCCATCGATATCTCACCAAGGAAGCCAAAAAGGTAGAATTGTTTTTCCTCATTAAATAAAAAAAATGAAGTAACTTGTCCATTGGGTTGAAACAAATCTGAAAAAAGTGGAGAGCCTCAAACGTGAACTGCAATTAATTAAACCCAAATTAGCAAAAGGAGCTAGGTAACTGTCAAACTACTCATCATAACTACAGTAATGTGTTTATTATCATAACTACAATAATGTGTTTATTATAATAACTACAATAATGTGTTTATTATAATAACTACAGTAATGTGTTTATTATCATAACTACAGTAATGTGTTTATTATCATAACTACAATAATGTGTTTATTATAATAACTACAATAATGTTTATTCCTAGATAACTACAAGTAGTGTTTATTATCATACACTACAGTATGTGTTTTTTATTATCATAACTACAATATGTGTTTATTATAATAACTAACAAATACTACGTAGTTTTATTATCATACCTACAGTAATGTGTTTTATTATCATAACTACAATAATGTGTTTATTATAATAACTACATAATGTGTTTAATTAACGAACTACAGTAATGTGTTTTATTATAATAACTACATAATGTGTTTATTATCATAACTACAGTAATGTGTTTTATTATCTAACTACAATAATGTGTTATTATAATAACTACAATAATGTGTTTATTATAATAACTACAGTAATGTGTTTTATTACAATCACTACAGTAATGTTTTATTATCATAACTACAATAATGTTTTATTTATCCACATAAGTGTTTATTATCTAACTACAGTAATGGTGTTTATTATCATAACTACCATAATGTGTTTTTATATACTACATAATCGTGTTTATTATATAACTACAGTAATGTGTTTATTATCATAACTCAGTAATTTGTTTTATTATCATAACTACAGTAATGTGTTTATTATCATAACTACAAGTAATGTGTTTATTATATAACACAGTAATGTGTTTATTATCATCACTACAGTAATGTGTTTATTAATCATAACTACAGTAATGTGTTTTATATCATAACTAACTATGTGTTTATTATATAACTACCAATAATGTGTTTTATTATAATAACTACAGTAATGTGTTTATATCATAACTACAGTAATGTGTGTTATTATAATAACTACAAAATAATGTGTTTATTATAAACACTACAATAATGTTTATTTAAACTACATAATGTTGTTTTATTTAATAACTACATAATGTTTATTATAATAACTACAGTAATGTGTTTTATTATCATAACTACAGTAATGTGTTTTATTACATACTACAATAATGTGTTTATTATAATAACTACAGTAATGTGTTTTTTCATAACTACAGTAATGTGTTTATTATCATAACTACAGTAAGTGTGTTTTTATCATAAACTACAGTAATGTGTTTATTATCATAACTACAGTAATGTGTTTATTATCAGAACTACATAATGTGTTTATTATAATAACTACAGTAATGTGTTTTATTATCATAACTACAGTAATGTGTTATTATCATAACTACAGTAATGTGTTTATTATCATAACTACATAATGTTTTATTATAATACTACAATATGTGTTT
Source organism: Hymenochirus boettgeri (assembly GCA_019447015.1). Lineage (NCBI taxonomy): Eukaryota > Metazoa > Chordata > Amphibia > Anura > Pipidae > Hymenochirus > Hymenochirus boettgeri. The sequence goes on from CM033473.1 coordinate 295,799,328, forward strand.
ATTATAATAACTACATAATGTGTTTATTATCAAAACTACAGTAATGTGTTTATTATCATAACTACAGTAATGTGTTTATTATCATAACTACAGTATGTTGTTTTATTATAGATAACTACAGTAATGTGTTTATTATCATAACTACAAGTAATGTGTTTTTTTTTGTATTATCAGAACACAAAATTGTGTTTATTATTTCATATCTACAGTAATGTGTTTATTATCATAACTACAGTAATGTTTTTATTATCATAACTACAGTAATGTGTTTTTATCAGAACTACAGTAATTGTTTATTATCATAACTACAGTAATGTGTTTATTATCATAACTACAGTAATGTTTTTTTATTATCAAACTACATATGTGTTTTATCAAACTGCAGTAATGGTTTATTCATACCTACATAAGTGTTTCATTATAAGACTACAGTAATTGTTTATTATCATAACTACAGTAATGTTTTATTATCATAACTACATTACTGTGTTTATAAAATACAGTAATGTGTTTTGTTCATTATAATAAACTACAATACGTGTTTATTATAGTAACTACAGTAATGTGTTATTATCATAACTACGTTGTGTTTATTTCATAACTACAAAAAAAAATATGTGTTTATTATCATAACTACAGTAATGTGTTTATTATAATAAACACAGTAGTGTGTTTATTATCATAACAACAGTAATGTGTTTACTATAATACCTACAGTTTTGCGTTTATTATCATAACTATAGTAATGTGTTAACTACAGTAATGTATTTATTATCATAATTACAGTAATGTGTTTATTATAATAACTACAATAATGTGTTTATTATCATTACTAAAATAATGTGTTTATTATAATAACTACAGTAATGTGTTTATTATCATAACCACAATAATGTGTTTATTATCATAACTAATCATAACTACAGTAATGTGTTTATTATCATAACTACAGTAATGTGTTTATCATCATAACCACAGTAATGTGTTTATTATCATAACCACAGTAATGTGTTTATTATCATAACTAATCATAACTTCAGTAATGTGTTTATCATCATAACCACAGTAATGTGTTTATTATCAATAACCACAGTAAGTGTGTTTATTATCATAACTCCACAGTAATGTGTTTATTATCATAACTAATCATAACTACAGTAATGTGTTTATTACATAACTACGTAATGTGTTTTATTATCATACCACAGTAATGTGTTTTATTATTATAATACTACAGTAATGTGGTTTATTATCAAACGAAAAGAAAACAACAGAACAAAAAACTTTTAAAAAACTAAAAAAAAAAAAAAAAAAAAATAAACTAAATACAAAAACTCTTAAAAAAAAAAAAATAAAAAACTATACACAAAAAAGAAACTAAAAAAATAACTAACTAAAAAGAAAAAAACTAAAAACACTAAAAAACAAAAAAAATAAAAACTATAAAAAGAAAAAAAAAAAAAACTACAAAAATAAAACTTAACTACACAAAAAACATATAAAAAAAGCTAAAAACAAAAAAATCAACCTATAACTAAACAAAAGGATAAAAAAACTAAAAAAGCAAACAAAAAACTATAAAACTACAAAAAAAAAACACTCATAACTAAAAACTAAAAAAAAACTTAAAAAAAAAAAAAACTACATAACTAAAAAACAAAAAAAAAGTTCTAAAACTAAATAAAAAATAAACTAACTAAAAAACTAAAAAAAAAAACAAAAGAAACCTAACTTAACTAAACTAAAAAACTAAATACTAAAAACACTAAAAAACTATAACTCAAAAAAAATTAATTTTTTTTATCTAACCCCTTCATTTTGTTTCTTCTTCATACCTACTCCATACCTACCTTACTTTTTTTATCTCATCACTAATTACTTTTTTTAATTATCACCACCACATTCCTTTTTTTATTATATCCTCCCTCATCATACTACAGTAAGTGTTTATTATAATAACTCACAGTAAGGTGTTATCAGGTCAAACTAATCTAAGGCTGACGTCATTTTATTATTAATCATACCAGTAAGTGTGTTTTCATTTCAGACTAATCATACCGTATGTGTTTATTATCATACACTACAGTAATGTTGTTTATTATCATAACCACAGTTAATGTGTTTATTATCAAACTATCAAACGACAGTAATGTGGTTTATATCATAAACCACTAGTATGTGTTTAATCATCATACTACAGTATGTGTTTATTATCATAACTACAGTAATGTGTTTATCACTTATAACACATATAATGTTTTTATTATCATAACTACAGAAATTGGTTTATTATCATAACTACAGTAATGTGTTTTATTATATAACTACGTAATTTGTTTATCATCTAACCACAGTAAATGTGTTTATTATCATAGCTACGTAATTGTTTATATCATAACTACAGTAATGTGTTTATCATTATAACTACAGTAATGTGTTTATTATCATAACTACAGAAAATTGTTTATTATCATAACTACAGTAATGTGTTTATTATCTATATAATAAACACATAATATATAATATTATTATAATTGTTATAACTAATCGTAAATACAGTAAGGTTTTTGTAGCGTTTTACAATCATTAATTACTTATTAATTACCCTGCCATGTTACTGTAACATGCCGTGTTGAATGTCTTCTGGCTTTGTTTGTAAAGCTGGGTAAATACATAAGCTATAAAGGGCCAATCCCATCATCCTTTTTTGCTAATGTGTATAGCAGCAAAACTATCATTTTAGACGGTTGTCACACCGCTTGGTCGCCTGTTCATCCAGATTAGAGACGTGTATGGGTCGGTCGAAAATATCACATGGTGTGGGTGGGGTCCCTATGGGACCCCACGATCGGTTGTGCGAGCTGATGGTCCCAGGCCACTATTGCTAGTAGCAAACGCTCCGTCGGGACAAAAAGTCCCCTTGTGTGTTTCCACTTTGCATTTCACTTTTCCAAAGCTTCAGCAGGTCAAAACCTTATTGTATTACTCTCCACAGGTCTACATTTTAAAAGGAATTTAAACAAGAAGATTTGTTTTCCACTAATATATGATTATTGGATTATTGTCTAGTAGCTCTGAGTTTGTATAAACTGTTTAAACAAAACGAAAGGTGTTTTTATGTACATTCATTTCTATTGATTGTTAAATGACTGCACTAGTGGTAAATGGTTACGGTAAGTTACCTTGTATAAACATCTCCTCTCTTTACACTTTTGCCAACTGTTCATTAAACAGGAATATCCAATAGTCCAGAAAACACTGATTAAAACAATGTATCACTTGACTTTCTACTTGTTTGTAAAATCTTTTACTACAGAAAACCGCTCCCCCACCTCTGTCGCAGGAAGATGTAAAGTAGCTGATTGGAGAATTTTTCTCTCTTCCTGGGTAAATCATACTGAGCATGCCTGAGCTCACAGAGATAGGGGAGTGGGCGGTAATTCTGTAATGATTGTATTTACTGAGTATTTTTTGATACATTGTCTATCAGACAGTAACTGAGAGATTTATCAAGTGCTCTGGGAACGTTGATTCAGTATCAAGCTTGTGTCTCTTGGTAAATCCCAATCGGGATTCATTCTCCTGCGTCATGATAATATGATAATACTGCCTGCTGTATATAGAAATTATAAGTGTTAATGACAGGCAGTGTAATGGTCTATAACATGCTTATCTCATCTACTTATTTAATATATCACTCTGACCTCAACCTTTCCTGATAGCTCTTCATTTTGGGGGGGGCATCTGAGTTTGTTTCCATAACCACACAAATGGTACTGTGATGTCATTGTATTGATAAGCAAAGTTACCTTCTAATAGAAGTTACCTTTTAAAGGAAAGCATGCATCTAAATAAAGTTCAGAACATATTCCCCATGTAATAAAGACCTGAACTGAAATTTTATTTGTAAAAAAATAAATAAATAAAGGGCATTGCAGATACTGCTCTTCTTCCCAGGATCCTCTGCTGTTATGCTAATATTTTGACTTGGCTCCACCCACATAGGTAAAAGTTACCAATATAGCAGGGCTGCTCATCAATATCTAAATATATCATTAGGCTTAAGCGAATGTTAGCATGTGATAAATCACTTTAGTGTGGCCTAGCCATAAAAGAACCCCAGAATACCATTCAGATCCATACATAGCTAGTGACTATCAGTGGAAGAGCATTTTACTCAAACCATGACACTGTGTATACCAGCAGTACCTAATTCCAGATAGAGGCGATCAGCTCGAGGATGTAACAATCAGCTTTCCGTCTATCGCCTTATAAAAACATTAGAGCTTCAACTTTTCAAGATCTACAAATCCCAACATGCCTTTAATTTGTTAAACTTGCAAGGGGAGTTGTACGGTTTCTATAGTTTGAGTGGGAAAAGTTGTCTCCTCATTTGGAAGCCTCGTCATTATCTCCTAACACTTTCCTATGTGTCTTAGGACCGATAAGAACGCCGGTCGTAAGAGACCTCCGTGTTTTCTACCACCTGGTATGACCTTCCCTTCTGTCCCTTTCCTATAAGACCTCATCTCACCTTGTCTTACTGTCTTCTTGCCAGATACGAGCTTAGAGTGATTATATGGAATACTGATGAGGTAATCCTGGAAGATGATGATTACTTCACAGGAGAAAAATCTAGTGACATTTTTGTCAGGGGGTAGGTACGAAGTGCCAACTTGATTTTGTGTTGCGTGAAGGGTTCTGTGTATATTTGTGCTGCACACACCGGTCTCCTCCATGCTGCTGCTATTGCCATTTTTCCACCCCACACTTTTGTGTTGTGTGTGATTAACAGAATTTTGCTTTTTTTTTTCCTTTGCTTCCTTTTGTCTGGTTTCTTTTTATTTTATTTCGATCTCCCTCCCCCCGCGTTTCACATCGTGCTGTTGACACCTAGTTTTGAGCTCCGTATAATTATTTGGAACACTGATGAGGTGATTCTAGAAGATGATGCTTTCATGACAGGAGAGAAGATGTCTGACATCTATGTCAAGGGGTAACGATGCACGGCCCGTTTTCCCCTCCCCTTGCCCCTCCACTCATTCCTTGGGCATTTAGAATGTGCACACCCCTTTACCACTTATCACTGCTTGTGTCATTGCACTGAACTGCACTGCACTGCACTGCACCTCTGCCTGCTCACTCCCATCTCTAGCTTGTTTTTAGGGTTGTAATGTGGTGGTCCTATTGGGTTGCTAATCCAATGATAAATATTTTTCAGTCTCTGAGATGATGAAATTGGGTTAGACCCTACCAAATTTCAAAGCATGAACGGTGATGTATACATAATATAAAGCAACTTACATCAATAATTATTGTCACCCAGCTACCCATAATCCTTCAGTGCATTTGTTGCCGCCATTTTTTTCCCTTCAATTCCATTGACCTCAGCAATATTGTTTCAAATCCTCGTTTTCCCCCCTTAAGCCGTGTTATATTTCAGGGTTGTTAACCAAAGACCAAGAGGAAATTCATTTGAATTTCATAGCTCCCAATTCAGAAATGTTTTCATTGTCCTGTAACTTGATTGGTTTATTAGTATCCAGGTCTGTGAACATGTAAGTTTATTAGTATCCAGGTCTGTGAACATGTAAGTCCCTTTAATAAAAATTAAGAAACAGCATTACACGTAAATAGGTAAAAACTACACATTTCTAAATCTGGTGGATCATACAAGAGCTTGAGGTTACATTATAAATAACCTAAACATTAGTGGAATATCTGTGAAATAAAACACTAGTGACCAGTGCCTATTTCCACGCCTTTCAGTTTATACAGTACAATGTATTCATTAGTGGGCTAGTTTTATACATGCAAATTTAGCGGGAAAGATGTACGAAACTACCTACAGGAACTGGTGGAAGGACATTTACGTTGACATGTCCTAACTGTCCAGGTGGGTGCCACAAACTGAAAGATGCTGCCATGGTTCCTTAGATAGTCCTTAAAATATTTCCATGTTGCTTTAGGCTAATGATCCCCCATCCCTCACTCAGAACTGGAAAGATCTTTCCCAACCTGGGACCATCACGCAATCCCACCGGCTAGAGATGACTCCTGGAGCGAGTGTGACTGCACACAGTGTGCTTCACGCCTTTGCACCAACAAAACGAGTTCTTAATATTTTTATTTTGACTTTTATTTTTTTGCATTGTGCTTGTTAAACGCAGGTAAGTCTGTACTTACCTCCTTGTTCTGAAGCAGCCTTTCCAAATGTGACCATTAGACTTTCCTTAGGCTTCTTCACCAACAATGAGGTTTCTGCACAAAAAGAAAGACAATTAACCCTCTTGTTCTGAGCCTAACAATGAATGCATCACCCGAGCATTTCTGCATGTGATGTTAACGTGACATCTCTCAGTTTTCCCTTTTTTTATCCGCTGTGTCTCTGACATTTCTGCCTCAGTGTGTGTATGGCATTTCCTATTGTCTGTACTATTGGGCATGTTGGGTGGGTGTGGGGTTTGTGTATTGGGTATTTAAATTTAATGTTCTGCATGCATTCTCTACAATCCAACTTGTCACCTTGTCAATATTAACTCTTGTGAGATTCACTGACACACTGCATATGTACACTTGGATAATTAGAGATAGATATATGGTATAACACCACATATGTATATATATACTATATAGTATATCACCAAAACAGCAAAGGCCCAACTTTTAGCATCATAAATACAACATTTTTGGTTGGTTGTGTCAGCCTTAAGCTTCCCCCCTCATTAGATCATTAGATTCATCACCTAATTTCATTTAAACAATGAGGGAAATCTGTCATTAGAAGATGAATTTACCCTATGTAGAGTCCTTGAAAAAAGACAAATCAACCAGTTATTTGGTAACTTAACATCCCTTTAAATCCTATAGCTTGATAATTGCTAAGCAGGATTAAATACTGTTGCCTGCTTAGCAAGGCCATATTATAATATATTTATTATAATAAACATATTACTTTATAAACTATATAAGCTTTATTATAATAAATAAATTACTTTATATACTGTATACTCTTTATTATAATAAATAAATTACTTTATATACTATATATGCTTTATTATAATAAATGAATGACTTAATATACTATATACGCTTTATTATAATAAATAAATTACTTTATATACTATATACGCTTTATTATAATAAATAAATTACTTTATATACTATGCGCTTTATTATAATAAATAAATTACTTTATATACTATGCTCTTTATTATAATAAATAAATTACTTAATATACTATCAGGGAGATTCAATAAAAGTTCTTATCGTTTAAAATTGTGCTAATTCTGCCCCAACCAATCAGATGATAGCTTTCAAATGTTAACTAAGATCTGATTGGTTGGGTCAATATTAGCACCATTTTTAACGATAAGAACTTTTATTGAATCTCCCTGTATATGCGCTTTATTATAATAAATAAATTACTTAATATACTATATGCGCTTTATTATAGTAAATAAATTACTTAAAATACTATATGCGCTTTATTATAATAAATAAATTACTTAATATACTATATGCGCTGTAGCCTAGAATGGTGTGGTGAGTGCTTGGGTCTTCTGGTCTGTGTATGTTGTTTGGCTGTGTACTGATGTGTCTGGTCCGGTGTAATCGGGTCGTGTTTCTAGCCTGTGTACGGGTGTGTTCTAGTACACGTGTTTAAGTGGTGTTCTGTCCCTGTGCTGCGTAGTTCTACCCTTGTCTTATGCGGGCTCCCCGTAATGGTTCTAGTCCTTGTTACTGGGCATGCGTTCTGTCTGTGTACTGGGTGTGGTTGGGTTGTATTTTGAGTCTATGTTGGTTCTAGTCCTGGTACTAGGTATGTTAGCTAGTGTGTTATAGGTTGTTTTAGGTCCTGTGTTATAGGTGGTCTCTACTGTTAAAGTGTGTTCTAGTCTGTGTGTGTGGGCCGTTTTTTTGTGTTCTAGCCCTGTGATTTTATGTATGTTCTACTCCTGTGTTCCACAGTAGGTGTGTTCTAATTCCGTGCACCATTTGTGTTCTAGTACTATGTACTAGGCTTGTTCTAGTGTGTTTGTTTTGTTGTTGTATGCTACTGCATTGTTTTGCAATAAACTGCATGAATACATTTCCACTGTCTGCGGTAAACACAGTTTATGTTGTTCCCATTATGTCCTTCCATGTGGCAGAACTCTGATGCTGTTGTTAAGTAACATGGTAAGTGACCCCGTACTATTCCAATACCGAATGACTCAGTTGCAGATATGGAACACAGAGGTTTTTGCATGACCTAGTTTGACAGTTGTGGACAATTCCTATTGACATGAATAGCAAATCATGAGGTATCTCCCAGTCAACATCTCCACTGCCAAGAGCCCTCATCATCCTCACACAGAGCTCATAGGGGGTTATTCAATAAAAGTTCTGTTGTTAAAAATGGTGCTATTTGCCCTACCCAATCAGATGTTAGCTTTCCAAATGTTAAATAGATTCTGATTGGATGGGGCAAATTAGCACCATTTTTAACAATAAGAACTTTTATTGAATCTCCCTGATGTGTTTTTATTGCTTCACTATTCCTATAGGGCCTTGTACACATGGGCCAAACAGTAATCCACTAATCCTGAACATCAGAGACTACGATGGGTTAACTGTCCAATCCTGTGGGTCCATTGATGATCGGCCTTGTCCTGTCTGATTTTGGGGGAAGTTGATCAGAATTGATTAGTCAGTAGAAATTACTCCCGATAATACAGCCCAGTTGACCAAATATTGAGCCGCCACAGTTATTGCAACAATTGATCGACCCGTGTGCAACCATCCCTCATAACTATAATGATATCACTCAGTTTAGGATCGAATTCCTGTCTAACGTTCAAATTCAACTCAATAGAAAAATCTCTTATTTATGAAACATGAGAATACGTTAAGTAGGAAAAATTGTCCTCAACACTCCAGCAAAAGTTCTGTGTGGGGATACAAGGTTGTGAGCCGTAATGAATAGTGTCTGTTCACACTAGCTACTGTCTCTATACACAATTCTCTGCTGAACTCAGTGTGTTTTTATAAGAGATGATCAGGTAGGATCCTTGTTATTACTGACTTTTCATCATTGGTCAGAAATGAGGAGGAAAAAGAAGAAGAAAAAGAAGAAGGGAGTGGAGGAAACAGAGAGGAGGAACCAGATGAAAGCATGTTTAGACTGGTGGTCCAGAATACTTTGCTTCCATTGAAACCTAAAAGAGGTGAGCTATTAGCATCCAAGGAAGATCTTAGTTTCCCTCTGTGATTAGGACAGCTTGTTGCGGCACACACATCCACGGGGTATTAGCGCAACCCAGGCCTTTGAATTAACTTAATTTGAAGCAGGTCAAGGCAAGCAGCATTCAGCAGTGTATGTGTGTGCCCAGGGGTTGTGTTTTGGAAGGGGTGCTAGGCGCCAGAACAAATCTTGCACAGGGTGTTATTCACCCTAAGGCAGCCCTGCCGGAACCAATGACAACCTGAAAGACCTTATTGTAGCTTCAGTTCTAAACTCAAGTCAAGTGGGGGAAGAAGAGCTGTCCAGGTTAAGACAATCACCGCAGCACTTTCTCATATTTTTTGCCTTAGAGGATTTTCTTAGAGGAGAATGTGCAAAATGTATTATCAGTTTATTTGGTAAAATTACAAAGTTAGTACAGGTTTGGGTGCATTTACATAGAAATCTGTAGCTTGATAAAGAAATCCTGAAATTAGTTTCCCATTTAAAATGATATCTTGTATTTCTTGGGCCACATTCAGCAACTCCGCCAAACAGGAAGCAGCTGCTGCCGAAGCCGAGGATGAAGGAAGAGTTGGGATTGCAGAGGTTAATTTACGTTCATTGTGCGATTGTGAACAATGTACATCAACTCTCCCTTTACAGACATATAGATTAACCAAATGCACGTTATTTAGTGGGATCTGTTGCCCCAGCAAAAATAAACACTATATATATTGTGTTAAAGAAGTGAAGATAAAATAGTAATGGTCTTTTTGTGGTTAATAAGGATATATATAAGGCAATGAGACATTGATGTTCAAAGCCTGAGTGCATGATATGTACCTCTAGAATATAGAAATTGTGCCCAATCCCATTTATCACAGAAATGGCAGAGCCAATGCATGATCCCAAACGTCCACACATCAGATTTAAATGCTCAGGATATTATGGTGTCTCCAGTGTGTGGTCCTCATTTCTAAGATTATTTGACTGTCCTTTTCCCTAGTAACGAGGTCTTCCGTGTCCAATAGATAATCCAATGTCCTTGTCTACTGCCTTCTGCGTGCTTTCTGATCTCATCATTAAGCCTCCACTTCACCCATGTGTCTTAAGGCTATGTAAAAGTTGAGCTAAGGGAGTTAGTTTGAGGTCAGTTTCCTAGTTGATAGCACTTTAATGTCGTTGTTCCTTTAGATATGGAGCCATTGTTGCCCACATTCTTTTGTGGGTAAAGGATAATGTATGAACTGAGTCCTTACAGTTTATTTACTTCATAATGATGATTTTTTGATGTGTCTGGAAGCTCCTTACCCCAGTCCTAGGCTGTGTGACATTAGGCATGCGATCGCAAAATCCCATTCATTTTGCGATCGCATGTCCAGATCGCATAGAAGAACGGGAGAAGCGGTTTCCGGCGATCGAACAAACGCTGCGTGAGCGCTCGGTCGGGTAAGTAATATCGGGTATATGTATGGCCACACTTAAGGGTTTATGTCTTGAGGAACTGAAGAGTTTCCTTCTGGATCTCACATTATGTCTGTATTCCAGTCAGCGTATTGTCAGCTCATGTATGTCTTCCTATAAGCTAAAAAATGGACTGGTTTTAGCGTGCAAGTATCATCATGGTACAACAAGAACCTTACTGAGTCGGTCCAATCACTTTTCAGAATTCCACATCAATTAAAGGCAAAAAACACCAATCTCTCTGTACCAGGTGTGTGAAGTCTCTCCTATTGTTAGGGACAGATATTATTAGTATTGTGGATATTATATAGACAACATCTTCCGTGAGAGCTTACAGTTACATGTATACATTCACATCACGGCCCTGCCCCCCGAAGAGCTTACAATCTAAGCACAATGTATTTGACAAAAAACAAAAGTATGTCTTTATGATTGTGGGGGAAAACCGGAGTGCCGGAGGAAACCCCACGCAAGCACTGGGAGAACATACAAACTCCTTCGATGTGTCCAAGGGTGGAATCGAACTCAGGACCTCAGCGCTTTTTCCATAGTTTGCCTTTAAAAGGCGTGAGTAGGGAAGCAGGCCTTTACTTTTACTAATTAACAGTTCAGTGGTGGTTGCCGGAGGAAATATCTGGAATATTCATTTTAATGGTTAAGATTCTGTTTTTTTGTGTTTTTTTTTTTTTAATTAAAAACTCATTTGTAACATTTGGTAAGAAATCCACTAATTGGCACAGTAGTGAAACCCGTGCTAATCTTTCTTAATTAGTTCCCAAAATAGCAAACCATTTGCAAAAAAAAAAAAAAAAACACAAAAATCCTAAAATCCACAATGGGAGTTACTTGGAAATGTCCACGAACCGAGAATTGTTTATAAAAGCTATAAAGGAGGATAAATTACTTTCTGGCAATTACAGATATAATCATTCAGCTGATCAATCCCCTCAAGTCCTGTTAACAAAGATGCATTTTATATAGAATTCGATGTTCCTTTAAAGATCCATATTGTCTGGTTAATGTATAGAAGAAAGTAGTCAGTTGGTCTGGTTTCAGATCCAGCATAAGCAGTTTGATGTGTAATGAGTCCAGTGAGTGAGTTAGCTAGTAGTGAGAATTATCTAGATACTGGTAAGTATAAGAAACTTCTAAACCGCTTGCATTGTTTTGTTGGGGGTCAATGAGATCTCTATTTAGACCGCAGTGTGTTTCCCAACAGAAAGAAATAGAATGCTACTGTACGTTAGAAGATGATAGAAAGTGCGGTTTGGTCTCACCCCATGAATCTACTGTCAACTTCATGCCCACTGCTGTCTGTTTTATGTGTTGATTCCTTCCATCTCCCGTTTCCATCCACCTTCTGTGATATAATCGAGATCAAAACTTTGAGCTCTCCCATGAAAGGCAAAAGGGGCAAGCAAAGAACAAGGAAAAGTCAAAAGCCCCCAAGGAAGACAAGAAAAAGAAGCAACAACAGCAGCAAGTGGAGCAACGGACAAGAAGAACAAGCGAAAAATCGATGAGTTGAAGGTACGGAACCAGACACTTTGGCCAAGACCTGCCCCAGGAAACTTCAGTAAGGACTGCAGGAGAGTGGACATTGTCTGTCTCATATGGAGAAAGTGGTCTTCATTTTCTCCACATATAGAGGAAGTATGTCAAGTAATATTCATTCATTTTATAATTGAAAAACCACTAACATGTCAGGGAAATTGGCTTAATATTACTTGAATACAATGAATGTGGAATGACATAAATGAACTTCAAAATACAGTTAGAAAGGCTATGGGTGTCTATGGGTAAAATCCATAACAATAAGAAACTATTTATATTAATCATATAAAGCAGGAGAGTCCATCTATGACCCTACCTTATATTGTAAAATAAAGGGAAGCTCTGTATGACCATGGGGTGATTAAATCTTATAAACATTGCTTTCCTGCCAGGTTTTCCAATAAGGAGTTGGAATCAGAGTTTGAGAACTTTGAGGATTGGCTTCACACCTTTAACTTGCTGCGAGGGAAAATTGGGGATGATGATGATAACGTAAGCGAGGAAGAACGAATAGTCGGAAGGTTTAAAGTAAGTATAATGGGCATTACAAAAAGTAGAACCCTCTGTCTTTCAGCCTCGATAGCAGTTACCATGCCATACGGCTACAAAGAAAAACATGTAGCCTGCAAGATAAATAGAATGCAAGTGATAATGCAGCACACACCTAACAAATAGAATGGGAATTATTAAATAAAAGCCTGTGCTATTAATCTGCAGCAACCAATCAGATCGTAGCATTTTACTGCTCTACTGCAGTTAGATAACATCTAATGGGTTACTAAAGAATTGTGTGGAGCTGATGGCCCTCTTGACTTTCCTTTATCATGTGTGGTTTCGTTTTCAGGGTTCCATGTGTGTTTACACAAGTCCCATTGCCAGAAGACATTACCAAGGATCGGTTATGATCCAAACTTGGCATGTTTCAAGGAATCCCCAATAACGACCAATGAACGTGTTGGTCAGAGTTTAGTCGTAAGGGTAAGTTTACAATCAGGTGAGAAGCCCATGGTTTTATATTCATAATTGAAATTAGACATTTTGCCATGTGCAGGCTTCCAGCTAATTACCTTAAAGGGTCTTTCTGGTTGTAAAAAAGACTTAATAAATATAATATGAGCTGCATTTTCCTTTATACAATCATTTGGCTCTGTGATCAGTTCTCTCTCATAAGAAACTAGGGAAAGTTGACAGACGCCCGCCACCTTTTGGTTAAGCTGCAGATCAGGAATTGCTATTAAAAATGAGCAAAGTTTTCATATTTCTGGGAGATGATCGCCATAATATTTTGTTGGAACCAATGAGATTTTTGAAGTGTGCTGAGCGTCAATGCGTCCCTGCTGATTGGTTGTGTAGAATGTGAATATGGCTTCAGTAAATACATCATATGTTTTTAATGTCATCCTTTTTGCAGGCCACTGATCTACACCAGCTGATATTAATGGGAAAGCAGATCCCTACGTTGCCTATTAACTAGGGAAAATGAGATTAAAAGACAAGGAAAACTATATTTCTAAGCAACTGACAACCTGTCTTTGGAAAGTGAGTTATTTTTATTCATATGCTATGTGATTGCAGTGCAGTGTCTTACAGTATGTTCAATACATTCACTGACCTTCAATCTTATTATAACTTCCAATGAGATAATGGCTGGTGAGATGTTCTATATTTCCCAAATCTCTCTTTAATCAGGTCTTTTGATATTGAGGCCACATTTCCAATGGAGTCCATTGGTGACAGTGGCAGTGTACGACTGGATCTGGTGGGAACAGATGACCTTTATTGGAAAACCAAATTGACCTGGAAAATCGTTTATTATAGTAAACATAGGGCTACTTGCGGCATCTCTCAGACTTATGCCATGTAAGTACATAAGATCTTTCAATGCAAGTCTCAACTTGCTGTAAATTTTTGGTGCTGATAAAATTAAGACACACAAGCGCTACTTCTGGAACCAGGTGTAGAAACAGGTCAATGATTTTCATAAAATGTATTTTTATAGCTCAACTACAAAGTCTGAAACCAGTAATAAAACAGTTAGAATGCTAAACAGTTTCTTCTACAGGCCTTGATATTTCAGAATGACCTTTAAACTGTCCCATTACTGGTTTGACAGAGTATAGGAAACACGTGTTGCACTGACATGATCCCTCCGTAATGTCAACCTACACCTACATGCCCTCCAAAAATCTCAGATAACCTATATTCCCCCAAAACCTAGACTCCTAAACATACTTACCAGCACTGGCTCTTGCTGACATCCTAGTAACTGACGTAAGTTAGAACACAGATTGGATGTCATGGTAATAATGGCGGCCATTGCCAGGCTAGCCTCTTCTGTGCTGCGGTGAATGGAAAAGGCACTTGGAACAGCAGAAGAGGGTGAGGGATCAGGTGCTGGTCTAAGGAGCCTCAGGGGAATTTTTTTGGTTTGGGGGGGGTGTGGATATGCCCTTTCATTCTCAAAACAATTAAACCCTTGGGTCAATTTATTTACAGTAGTTTGAACTGCTTAGTTTATGACAGATATATATTTAAAATTGTGAACTTACAAGGTCAGCTTAATTTGTTCAGGGATGTCTTATCAATGAAGTTTCCTCTCGGGCAGCTGGAGTTTACAGGAAGTCACACTGGTAGGTTAATGCTAGGATTATTCCGCTGCCATACACCAGCACAGTTGGTTCCGATTCAACCAATCAGAGGTCAGAGGTCTTGCAGCATGCAGGGACCACAGCTGACTGCAGTCCTACTGTTTTTTCGTTAAACATGTTCAGCTAATTACATAACGTTACATAAGTTTTTTGTCACTAGTCCATGGGTATAAATGTGGAGAGACCCTATGAAGCCCACTCAGATCTGTCAAAACTTTGCAAAGAAGGTAAAATTGATGGACCACATATGGACCTGGAGGAAGAGTAAAGGTCACTAACCGTGTTTTTACGGGACCTACAGAAATTGAGATGAAAATGGTAATAAACAACTTTCTTTAACTTTTAGTATTCATATAGTGCAGACAAAATATGAAGCCATGTTAATTTGATCTACATTGGTGTCAAACCATAGGCCAGAAAAAACAAACTGACGAATACTTGGCCCTCTCCGGTTTCTCCATCACTGGGAAGACATTCCTCGGTGGGTTGCAAACTGATTCCTGAGCATGTGGAGACACGACCTTTGTTAAACCCCGATAAACCTGGAATCGAGCAGGTAACGGTTTTCTAGATCAACATTCAGACCAGGAACAGACTATTGCACTGTCGCTCAGTTTTCTTGAAGTTCCAAATGTGACCATAGCTTTGTTTCAATCTGTTCCTAACATAAATAACAAATGCAAAGCCAACAATCTTAAAATTTATCAGGTGTTGTTGACTTTCATTATTGAATAATGTGCAGAGGAATTAGAGTTTTCTAGCTTCAAAATGCAGAGAAACCCCCACCCTACACAAAATCCTTGCCTATTGTTGCTATTTAGTCAGATTAAAACCAAATGTTCACTCTCAGTTGGCCCATACAAAATGATCGACTCTGGCAAAGATTCTGGTAGATAGAGGTTCTCCTGCATCAGGAGAGAGGAACTCTACAGTGTGATTAAAGGAAATGAAGCAGGCAGTTTATAAAAACACCATGAGCTACTGTTGTAACCTATTATCCGAAGACTCAATTCTGCATTAAAATATCCCCATTTTTAGTTCTTTCCACCTTTCATCTCTGTCGGTGTATTTTACAAAATGTTCCCAGACATCTCTGCTTCCTCTTTAAATAACAGATTCATTTTTGTATCCTAGGGGCGGATAGAAATGTGGGTAGACATGTTTCCAATGGATATGCCAGCACCCCCGGCCCGGCATCGATATCTCACCAAGGAGCCAAAAAGTAGAATTGTGTTTTCCTCATTAAATAAAAAAAATGAAGTAACTGTCCATTGGGTTGAACAAATCTGAAAAAGTGGAGAGCCTCAAACGTGAACTGCAATTAATTAAACCCAAATTAGCAAAAGGAGCTAGGTAACTGTTCAATGATCTAAATGTCCCTCTATCACTCAAACAACTTTACTATTATCTGAAACTACAATTTGAGAGACGGGAAATGGTGGTACTCACATATTTATGGTGCTTGCATTTGTTATTAATTATTAATGTTTAGTGAGTGCTACTAATTGTCCCAACCCTCCCTTACTACACTGCTTCTCGTAGTGTCTGCGACAACTTATAGTTTGCCAAACTCACCATGGACATGCTCTGTTTAACATCTCCCTGCCTTTTTTCTCTGCATTTATCTTACTAGTTGCAGAAAGTGTGCTGGAAGCAGGCAATAATCCTAGTAAGAGGTCAGAGACAGGACACATTTTCCTTATACCAGAGATAACATGATTTCTGTGAAAGTATTTTCTTTGTTTTGTTTTCAAGAAATATCTACCTATAACATACATCAAATAGATTTTTTTTTCTGATCTCACCTTTTAACAACCCACACATAAAAACAAAAAATGATAATCAATTTCACTGGTGACAGATTTTGGTGACATATTACAGATAAGGGTTATTTACAATACACGGATTTCAGGCTTAAAGAAGGCCAAAGTTCTTTTTTCTTTCACAAATTGTACATATCCCAGTATAACTATATACTCCATCAGATGTACAGGAAGTTGTTGGGACATGTTCTTTTGTCTGCCTTGCTGGGAGGTGGAACATTATCATAACTACAGAATGTGTTTATTATCATAACTACACAGTAATGTGTTTATTATAATAACTACAGTAATGGTTTTTATCATAACTACAGTAATGTTTATTATCATAACTATCAGTAATGTGTGTTTTATTATAATAACTACAGTAATGTGTTTATTATCATAACACAGTTTTTTTAAATAAAATGTGTTATTATCATAACTGACAGTAGTGTGTTTATATCAGAACTACAGTAAGTGTGTTTATTATATAAAAACTACAAAATTGATGTTTATTATCTATAACTACAGTAATGTGTTTATTATCATAACTACAGTAATGTGTTATATCATAACTACAAGTCTATCATAACTAGTATGGTTATTATACTAACTACAGTAATTTTGTATTAACTACAGTAAGTGTTATATCAAACTACAGTAATGTGTTTATCATCAACTACAGTAATGTGTTTATTATCATAAACTCAGTAATGTGTTTATTATATAACTACATGTAATGTGTTTATTATAGAACTACAGTAATGTGTTTATTATCAGAACTACACATAATGTGTTTATTATCAGAAACTACAGTAATGTGTTTATTATCAAACTACAGTAATTGTTATATCATAACACAGTATGGGTTATTATCAAACTACAGTAATGTGTTTATTATCATAACTACGTAATGTGTTATTATAACCACAGTATGGTTTATTATCAGAACTACAGTATGTGTTTATTATCATAACTACAGTAATGTTTTTATTATCATAACTACAGTAATGTGTTTTTTTCAGAACTACAGTAATGGGTTTATATCATATCTACAGTAATGTGTTTATATCATAACTACAGTAATGTGTTTATTATCAGAACTACAGTAATGGGTTTATTATCAGAACTACAGTAATGTGTTTATTATCATACTACAGTAATGTTTTTATTATCATAACTACAGTAATGTGTTTATTATCAGAACTACAGTAATGGGTTTATTATCATAACTACAATAATGTGTTATTATAATGACTACAGTAATGTGTTTATTATCATAACTACAGTAATATGTTTATTATCATAACTACAGTAAGTGTTTATCAAAACTACAGTAATGTGTTTGTGTTCATTATAATAACTACAATACTGTGTTTATTATAGTAACTACAGTAATGTGTTTATTATCATAACTACAGTAATGTGTTTATTATCATAACTACACGTATGGTGTATTACATTAGTATCATAACTACAGTAATGTGTTTACTATAATAACTACAGTTTTGCGTTTATTATCATAACTATAGTAATGTGTTAACTACAGTAATGTATTTATTATCATAATTACAGTAATGTGTTTATTATAATAACTAACAAGTGTTATATCATTACTAAATAATGTGTTTATTATAATACACTACAGAAATGTGTTTATTATCATAACTACATAATATGTTTATTCATCATAACACAAGTAAGTGTGTTGTATTAATTATTATTCATAACTAATCATAACTACAGTAATGTGTTATATTCATAACTACAGTAATGTGTTTTCATCATAACCAAGTAATGTGTTATATTATCTAACACGTAGTTTATCTAACTAATCTAACTCAGTAATGTGTTTATCATCATAAACCACAGTAAGTGTTTATTATCATAACCACAGTAATGTGTTTATTATCAAACCACAGTAAGGGTTTATTATCATAACCTACAGTAATTTGTTTATTATCATAACTACAGTAATGTGTTTATCATCCAGAACTACAGTAATGTGTTTATTATCATAACTACAAGAATGTGTTTATTATCATAACTACCCTAATGTTTATATTATAACTACAGATGTGTTTTTATCATAACTACAGTAATGTGTTATTATCATAACTATAGTAAGGTTTATTATAATAACTACAGTAATGTGTTTTTATTATCATAACTACAGTAATGGTTTTTATCATAACTACAGTAAGTGTTTATCATCAAACTACAGAATGTGTTTATTATTCAGATAACTACAATAATGTGTTTATTATCATAACTACATAATGTGTTATTATCAGAACTACACAGTATGTGTTTATTATCAAACACATAATGTGTTTATATCAAACTACAGTAATGGGTTTTTCAAAACTACAGTAAGGTGTTTATATCATAACTACAGTAATGGTTTATCATAACTCAGTAATGGTTTATTATCATAACTACAGTAATGTGTTTATTATCAAATACAGTATTATTATCAAACTACAGTAATGTGTTTATTATCATAACTACAGTAATGTTTTTTTATCTAACCACAGTAATGTGTTTATTATCAAACTAACATAATTCAGTAATGTGTTATCATCATAACCACAGTAATGTGTTTATTATCATAACCACAGTAATGTGTTATTATCATAACCACAGTAATGTGTTTATTATTCATAACCCACAGTAAGTAATGGTTTATATCATAACTACAGTAATGTGTTTTATCATCAGAAACTACAGTAATGTGTTTATTATCATAACTACAAGAATGGTTTTATTATCATAACTACAGTAATGTGTTTATTATTAAAACTACAGTAGTGTTTAATCATTAACTACAGTAATGTGCTTATTATCATAACATAGTAAGGGTTTATTATAATAACTACAGTAATGTGTTATTATCATAACTACAGTAAGTGGTTTATTACATAACTACAGTAATGTTACATCAGAATACAGTATGTGTTTATTATCAAATACAAAAATGTGTTTATTATAAAACTACAGTAATGTGTTTATTATCAGAACACTACAGTAATGTGTTTATTATCAGAACTACAATATGTGTTTATTATCAGAACTACAGTAATGGGTTATTATCAGAACTACAGTAATGTGTTTATTATCATAATACAGTAATGGGTTTATTACATAAATAACGTACATGTGTTTATTATCATAACTACAGTAATGTGTTTATTATCAGAACTACGTAATGGGTTTATTATCCAACTACAGGAATGTGTTTATTATCATAACATACAGCGAATGTTTATTATCAGAACTACAGTAATGTGTTTATTATGAACTAATCATGTTTATTTCAATCTACAGTAATGTGTTTATATCATAACTACAGTAAGTGATTGTATTATCAGAACTACAGAATGGGTTTATTATCAGAACTACAGTAATGTGTTTATTATCACTAACTACAGTAAGTGTTTATTATTATCACTAACCTACAGGAATGTGTTTATTATCAGAACTCAGTAATGGTTTATTATCTAACTACAATAGGTTTATTAAATGACTACAGTAATGTGTTATTATATAAATACAGTAATATGTATTATCAACTACATAATGTGTTTATCAAAAAACAGTAATGTGTTGTGTTCATTATATAATACAATACTGGTTTAATATAGTAACTAACAGTAATGTGTTTATTATAATAACTACAGTAATGTGTTTATTATTCATAACTACAGATGTTGTTTATTATCATAAACACATATGTGTTATTATATATAACACGTAGGTGTTCTATCATAAAAGTAAGGTGTTTACTATAATAACTACAGTTTGCGTTTATTATCATACATAGTAAGATGTTATACATAATGTATTTTTATCCATAATTACCAGTAATGTGTTATTTAATAATCACAATAAGTGTTATTATCATTATAAACAGTAATGTGTTTTATATAATAACTAACATAATGTGTTTTATATCATAACTACAGTAATGTGTTTATCATCTAACACAGTAAGTATGTTTAATTGATATCATAACCACAATAATGGCTGTTTATTATACAGAACCTTTTATATCATAACTACAGTAATGTGTTTATTATCATAACTACAGTAATGGTGTTTATCATCATAACACAGTAATGTTGTTTATATCATAACCACAGTATGTGTTTATTATCATAACGAATCAATAACTTCAGTAATGTGTTTATCATCATAACACAGTAATGTGTTATTATCATAACCACAGTAATGTGTTTTATTAATCATAACACAGTAATGTGTTATTATCATAACCACAGTAATGTGTTTTATTATCATACTATCATAACTACAGTAATGGTTTATTATCATAACTACAGTAATGTGTTTATATCATAACTACAGTAATGTGTTTATTATCATAACTACAGTAATGTTGTTATTATCATAACCACCAGTAATGTGTTTAATCATAACTACAGTAATGTGTTTATTATCATAACTACGTAATGTGTTTATTATAACCACAGTAAGTGTTTATTACATAAAACTCAGTAAAACGTAATGTGTTTATTATCATAACTACAGTAATGTGTATATTTATATCATAAACCACAGTAAATGTGTTTATTATCATAACTAATCATAACTACATGTCATGATTGTTTATTATCCTTAACACAGTAAGTGTTTATCTTATAACTACTAGTAATGGTTTATCATCACATGGTGGGTTGTGGACGGTGACCAAGCTTGGTCGCTGTTCATCCAGATTAGAGACGTGGATGGGTCGGTCGAAAATATCACATGGTGTGGGTGGGGTCCCTATGGGACCCCACGATCGGTTGTGCGAGCTGATGGTCCCAGGCCACTATGCTAGTAGCAAACGCTCCGTCGGGAAAAAAATCCCCTGTGTGTTTCACCACTTTGCATTTCACTTTCCAAGTTCAGAGGTCAAAACCTTATGTATTACTCTCCACAGGCTCACATTTTAAAAAAGGAATTTTTAAACAAGAAGATTGTTTTCCACTAATATAGATTATTGGATGTATTGTCTAGTAGCTCTGAGTTTGTATAAACTGTTTAAACAAAACGAAAGGTGTTTTTATGTACATTCATTTCTAGTGATTGTTAAAGACTGCACTAGTGGTAAATGGTACGGTAAGTTACATTGTATAAACATCTCCTCTCTTTAACTTTCGCCAAATGTTCATTAAACAGGAATATCCATAGTCCAGAAAACACTGATTAAAAACATGTACACTTGACTTTCTAATTGTTTGTAAAATCTTTTACTACAAGAAACCGCTCCCACCTCTGTCGCAGGAAGATGTAAAGTAGCTGATTGGAGAATTTTTCTCTCTTCCTGGGTAAATCATATGAGCATGCCTGAGCTCACAGAGTAGGGGAGTGGGCGGTTAATTCTGTAATGATTGTATTACTGAGTATTTTTTTGATACATTGTCTATCAGACAGTAACTGAGAGATTTATCAAGTGCTCTGGGAACGTTGATTCAGTATCAAGCTTGTTGTCTCTGGTAAATCCAATCGGGATTCATTCTCCTGCGTGATGATAATATGATAATAATGCCTGCTGGTATATAGAAATTATAAGTTGTTAATGACAGGCAGTGTAATGGTCTATAACATGCTTATCTCATCTACTTATTTAATATACACCTGACCTCAACCTTTCCTGATAGCTCTTCATTTGGGGGGGGCATCTGAGTTTGTTCCAAACCACACAATGGTACTGTGATGTCTTGTATTGATAAGCAAAGTTACCTTCTAAAAGAGTTACCTTTTAAAGGAAGCATGCATTAAATAAAGTTCGAACATATTCCCCATGTAATAAAGACCTGAACTGAAATTTTATTTGTAAAAAAATAATAAATAAAGGGCATGCAGATACTGCTCTTCTTCCCAGGATCCTCTGCTGTTATGCTAATTTTGACTTGGCTCCACCCACATAGGTAAAAGTTACCAATATAGCAGGGCTGATCAATATCTAAATATATCATTAGGCTTAAGCGAATGTAGCATGTGATAAATCACTTTAGTGTGGCCTAGCCATAAAAGAACCCCAGAATACCATTCAGATCCATACAAGCTAGTGAGACTATAGTGGAAGAGCATTTTACTCAAAACCATGACACTGTGTTACCAGCAGTAACCTAATTCCAGATAGAGGCGATCAGCTCGAGGAGTGTAAACAATCAGCTTTCCGTCTATGCCTTATAAAAAACATTAGGGCTTCAACTTTGTCAAGATCTACAAAATCCCAACAATGCCTTTAATTTTTAAACTTGCAGGGGAGTTGTACGGTTTCTATAGTTTGAGTGGGAAAAGTTGTCTCCTCATTGGAAGCCTGTCATTATTCCCGAACACTTTCCTAGTGTATCAGCAACGATAAGAACCCGGGTCGTAAGAGACTCCGTGTTTTCTAACCATGGTAGACCTTCCCTTCTGTCCCTCTTTCCTATAAGACCTCATTCACCTTGTCTTACTGTCTTCTGCCAGTACGAGCTTTAGAGTGATTAATGGAATACTGGAGGTCATCCTGGAAGATGATGATTACTTCACAGGAGAAAAATCTAGTGACATTTTTGTAAGGGGGTAGGTACGAAGTTGCCAACTTGATTTGTGTGCGTGTTGAAGGGTTCTGTGTATTATTTGTGCTGCACACAAACGTTCTCAATGCTGTGCTATTGCCCATTTTTCACCCCACAACTTTTGTGTTGTGTGTGATTAACAGAATTTTGCTTTTTTTTCCTTTGCTTCTTTGTCTGGTTCTTTTTATTTATTTCGATCTCCATCCCCCCGCGTTTCAAATCGTGCTGTTGACAACTAGTTTTGAGCTCCGTATAATTATTTGAACACTGATGAGGTGATTCTAGAAGATGATGCTTTCATGACAGGAGAGAGGATGTTTGAATCATGTCAAGGGTAACGATGCACGGGCGCCAGTGTCCCCTCCTTGCCCATCCACTCATTTCCTGGGCAGTTAAGAATGTGCACACCCTACCAATTATCAGGCTTGTGTCATTGACTGAACTGCCTGCATTGCACTGCACTCATGTGCTCACTCCCATCTCTAGCTTGTTTTTAGGGTTTAATGTGGTCCCGGTCCTAATTGGTGTGATAATCCAATGATAATAGTTTTTCAGTCTCTGCGATGATGAAATTGGTTAGACCTCCAATTTCAAAAGCTATGAAAATAAGGGGTTGATGTATACATAACATTAAGAACGTCCATCAATAATTATTGTCACAAGATACCTAATCATTGCAGGGCATTGTGTGCGCCAATTTTTTACCTCAATGCCATGACCTCAGCAATTTGTTTCAAATCCTCGTTTGTTCCACCTAAGCGTTAGGTAGTTTCAGGAGTGTGTAACCAAAGACCAAGGAGGAAATGTCATTTGAATTTCTAGCTCCCCAATTCAGAAGAAATGTTTTCATGTCCTGTTAACTGATTGGTTATAGTATTCCAGGTCGTGAAACATGTAAGTTTATTAGTATCCAGGTCTGTGAACATGTAAGTTTATTAGTATCCAGGTCTGTGAACATGTAAGTTTATTAGTATCCAGGCTGTGAACATGTAAGTTTATTAGTATCCAGGTCTGTGAACATGTAAGTTTATTAGTATTCAGGTCTGTGACACATGTAAGTTTATTAGTATCCAGGTCTGTGAACATGTAAGTTTATTGACAGGTCTGTGAACATGTAAGTCCTTATAAAAATTAAGAAACAGCATTACACGTAAATAGGTAAAAACTACACATTCTAAATTGGTGGATCATACAAGAGCTTGAGGTTACATTATAAATAACCCTAACATTAGTGGAATATCTTGTGAAATAAAAACTACGTGACCAGTGCCCTATTTCCACCGCTTTCAGTTTATTACAGTACAATGTATATACTTAGGGGGCTAGGTTTATACATGCAAATTTAGCGGGAAGATGTACGAAACTACCTACAGGAATGGTGGAAGGACATTTAGCGTTGCATGTCTAACTGTCCAGGTGGGTGCCACAAACTGAAAGATGCTGCCATGGTTCCTTAGATAGTCCTTAAATATTTTCCATGTTGCTTTAGGCTAATGATCCCCCATCCCTCACTCCAGAACTGGAAAGATCTTCCCAACATGGGACCATACCGCAATCCCACCGGCTAGAGATGACTCCTGGACGCAGTGACCGCACACAGTGGCTTCACGCCGTTTGCACCAACAAACGAGTTCTAATATTTTATTTTGACTTTTATTTTTTTGCATTGTGCTTGTTAAACGCAGGAGTACTCGTACTTACCTCTGTTCTGAAGCAGCCCTTCCAATGTGACCATTAGACTTTCCTTAGGCTTCTTCACAACAATGAGGTTTCTGCACAAAAAGAAAGACAATTAACCCTCTGTTCTGAGCCTAACAATGAATGCATCACCCAGATTTCTGCATGTGATGTTAACGGACATCTCTCAGTTTTCCCTTTTTATCCGCTGTGTCTCTGACATTTCTGCCTCAGAGTGTGGTATGAGCATTTCTATTGTCTGTACTATTGGGCATGTTGGGTGGGTGTGGGGGTTGTGTATTGGGTATTTAAAATTAATGTCTTGCAGCATTCCTACAATCCAACTTGTCACCTTGTCAATATTAACTCTTGTGAGATTCACTGACACACTGCATATGTACACTTGGATAATTAGAGATAGATATATGGTATAACACCACCTAGTATATATATACTATATAGTATATCACCCACAACAGCAAAGGCCCAACTTTAGCATCATAAATAACATTTTGGTTGGTTGTTGTCAGCCTTAAGCTTCCCCCCTCATAGATCATTAGATTCATCACCTAATTTCATTAAACAATGAGGGAAATCTGTCATTAGAAGATGAATTACCCTATGTAGAGTCCTTGAAAAAAGACAAATAAACAGTGTATTTGGTAACTTAACATCCCTTTAAATCCTATGCTTGATAATTGCTAAGCAGGATTAAATACATGTTGCCTGCTTAGCAAGGCCATATTATAATATATTATTATATAAACTTATATATTATAACTATAAAGCTTTATTATAATAAATAAATTACTTTATATACGTATACTCTTTATATAATAAATAAATTACTTTATATACTTATATATGCTTTATTATAATAAATGAATGACTTAATATACTATATACGCTTTATATAATAATAAATTACTTTTATATATCATATACGCTTTATTATAATAAATAAATTACTTTATATACTATGCGCTTTTATTATAATAAATAAATTACTTTATATACTATGCTCTTTATTATAATAAATAAATTACTAATATACTATCAGGGATGATTCAATAAAGTTTCTATCGTTTAAAATTGTGCTAATTTGCCCCAACCAATCGAGATGAGCTTTCAATGTTAACTAAGATCTGATTGGTTGGGTCAATATTAGCCCCATTTTTAACGATAAGAACTTTTATTGAATCTCCTGATAGACGCTTTATTATAATAAATAAATTACTTAATATACTATATGCGCTTTATTATAATAAATAAATTACTTAATAATAAAAAGTTCTAGAATTAGGGCAAAGGACAAAATTATTCAGTGAAAGAAATGTTACTTGGCCAATTTCACACTAATTGATGTGTTAACTCCACACACACAACAGGGAAAAGAGGATACAACTTTTTATTAATGTAGTCTTCTTTAAAGACCATATATGAATCAGAAATGTACACATTGTTATGTAACGTAGGGTTTATAAAAAAGAGGAATTGGATTATTTAAAGGGGGGAATAAGGTACCACACAACCTATAATCCACAGGAGAACTGAGCTGGTATATTAAAATCTTTCAGATGCAACCCCTACAACTTTTTTTTTTTTTAACATTGTGAACCTTCTGGTTTGGTTCCATACCCAGTTCCTTTCCATACTCAGAATGACCTCCAGAGTCCCATTTTCGAATCAAACCTGGCTTTGTTTTTAGAACTGCCAGTTTCAAAAATATGCAGATTGGAAGGAATTTTTTGGATATTCCACAAATTCCGAACTTATTGAAAATTCAAAAATTAAAATATCTAAAATTCAGCGAACATCCAAAAAGTGGTTGAAAATTCAAAAATAGGAATAAAAAAAAAATCTGCTTCAATTGGGTTTGAATTGGCTTTGCAGATTTTCGGAATTCCTGTGGAACTGCTGGTGAAAGGAAACAGCTGATCACTAATCCTTATATGGTTTTGGAGTGAGTGTCAAAAGAACTGGTCAGCCATGAGCCATCCCCAATAGAAAAGGATAATAGAAAGTCAGCATAAAACAGTTCCAGCAATTAAGTTAAATAAGCAATATGGGGGTTGCACTTGGTATTGTTCCTCTCTGTATGGGGTATTGGGTGGCTATGGGTTGTGTACTACCTGCTAAAATATCTATATCCTAGTATTTTTTTGTTGATTTTATTTGGTTTGCCTTCTGGATGAAATCTATAGGTGGCTAAAAGGACAGCAAGAAGACAAACAAGACACAGATGTCCACTATCACTCCCTTACTGGGGAAGGAAACTTCAACTGGAGGTTCCTTTTTCCTTTTGATTACCTTATGGCAGAGGAAAAGATTGTCATCTCCAAGAAAGAATCCATGTTTTCCTGGGATGAGACTGAATACAAAATACCAGCTCGGCTCACTCTCCAAGTCTGGGATGCCGATCACTTTTCTGCTGATGATTTCCTTGGTATGTGAATATTTTAGCAGGATAATGGAATGGCCTACAACATGCATAATATTGGTTATAATCATTGTTATCGTGTCACTTTTTTTAGTCAGTTATTAAAAATGTATGGTGAAGATTTGGGGGTTCTGGTAGATAACAGACTTAGCTGTAGCAAACAATGCCAGGCAGCAATGGATAGAGCTAGCAAGATATTATCTTATATAAAGAGGGGTATAGATTCAAGAAAGAAAAATATTATTCTCCCTCTTTACAAGGCACTGGTAAGGCCTCATTTGGAATATGCGGTGCAGTTTTGGAATCCCATATACAAAAGGGACATCTTGGAATTGGAAGCAGTTCAGAGAAGGGCAACTTAAATAATAAAGGGAATGGAGATGCTTGAATATGCAGGCAGATTAGACAAGTTAGGGCTGTTTTCATTGGAGAAGTGACATTTGTGTGGGGACATGATAACCATATACAAATATATTAATGGGCCATACAATGAACTCTCTGATGCATTGATTACTAATCGGCCATATCAGAGGACATGTGGACATCCTTTAAGGTTGGAAGAAAAGAAGTTTCATCTTCAGGTTAGGAAAGGTTTCTTTACAGTGAGAATGGTGACACTGTTGAACTGTCTTCCAGCAGATGTGGTAATGGCAAGTTCATTGAATAGCTTTAAAGTGGGCTAGATAAGTTTGTAAAACTAAAAAATATTAAGAATTACTGGTATTAATACATATACTGTAGTTCTGGTTGATCCAGGGATACTTTCCGATTGCCGTTTGGAGTCAGGAAGGAATCCCCCCCTTATTTAGTTGGGGTAATTTTTTTTGCCTTCCTATGGATAAATGATGGACGTCTGTTACTATGTAAAATCCTTCTAAATCTGAGGTATTTGCCATAAAACAGGTGCGATGGAATTAGATTTGAATCGTTTCCCTCGTGGAGCAAAAACAGCAAAACAGTGTTCGATAGAGATGGTGGCCCCTGAAGCAGACCTGCCAATGGTCTCAATTTTCAAGCAGAAGAGGGTGAAAGGATGGTGGCCATTTGTTGCCCGGAATGAAAATGATGAGTTGGAACTCACCGTAAGTAAAAAAACATGTCTCTGTTTTATTTGTCTGTGTGTTTGTTGTTAGCTTGAGAATTTTCCGATCTTTACCCCCAAGTACTATTATGTGAGGGGGTGGGGGTGGGGCTTTTTGCAGTGTTTAATTGCCCTTTCACTAATGTACCTTGGTGCCAATTCAGCAGTTAGGGACACTGTCTATAGAGTATTAAGAAGATTTTGTAAACATGTTAATAAAAGTACATGTACAGTAATCAATATGTGTGTTTTTAGGGTAAAGTGGAGGCGGAGCTTCATCTCCTTACAGCAGAGGAGGCGGAGAAGTGTCCTGCAGGTCTTGGACGTAATGAACCCGATCCCCTTGAAAAACCAAAGTAAGATCCTCTTCAATAACTTAGAAAAAGAAAAATATTATGGTTTTATGGTAGCATAACAGAGATAGCCATAGAAGGCATTTCCCATTGCCTAACACCTGTTTAATGGCCAAGGTCACTGCACAATAATTGAGCCACAGAGACATGGGAACATGGACAACTGACATGATTTGCTTGCTCGGCTTTAATTTTTTTTTTACATTTTCATTTAGTCAATGTCACAGGTAATTAATTTGGTTTTAGACTTTAGTCTTTTATGTCTGCATGTGGACATCAATTTACACTCAACGCTCAATAATAAACACTGGGGGAATGGACTCCATGCCATGAAATGTATTAATTACTTTGTCGTTCAATAAAAATTTCAGATGGGCCCTAGTCAATAGATGTAAATTAGGCTGTTTTTATTATTGAGCATTGATTGTACTGGTGCCTAAGGGAAGCTGGGCTCCTCTTTACCTTCAATGATCTCCTGTAGCTGTACAAATGAAAATGGCTATTGGCCTCATGGACCTCTTGACCAGTCTTTCCTACTATGGCAGATATTGATTCTTTGGATGAAATTAAAGGGTATCTCCACTCGTTTTTTCAAGTTTTGGTAATCCAGTTCTATTGAAGAACGGGAGGTAAAGGAGCTGTGCCTTACCTTCCGTTCTTCAATAGAACACACAGGAGACTGGTGACAAGCTAAGAAACTTTACCCGCTCGCTCCCTCCCCCGGCGCTTGGTCTGACAGGTCCCGACGGACCTTGTCTTCTATCGCATAGATCGCGCTGCCATAGAAGACAAGGTCCGTCGAACCTGTCAGACTACGCGCCGGGGAGCGAGCGAGTGGTAAGTTTTACCTTCTCTCCTGGCTCCTGTGTTTCTATTGAAGAACGGAAGGTAAGGCCAGCTCCTTTACCTCCGTTCTTCAATAGAACTGGATTCCGAAAACTTGAAAAAACGAGTGGAGATACCCTTTAAGAGGTAATAAGAGTATAACAAAATGATGGGTAAGTAGTTGGAGTCTGTTATGACAAATATAATAGACATAATATTTTTTTTTCTTTAGGTTCACCACAAAACCTCTACATTGGCAAACACACACACATTAATTATGGTTGGAAGTTAGCAAATACTTCACCAAGGGACTGCTATTGTCTGGCTAATTATATATTTACATAGCTATTTCTGTTTTATAGATATGTTACATTGTGCTTTGAATTTATATCCTTAGGGGAATATTTATAGAAAGCAGTAAGTCTTTTAATCAGTATGTTAGTTAACACTACTAAGCAGTAACATGTAGCAGAGACATTTTATGTAGAATAACAGACTACCAGATTAGTCTCTAGAATAACAAAGCTACAAAAATTCATCCTGCGGCATTACCTATTCAATTCAGTCAAATTAGCACTGCTTTGTAAAGAGGGTTACAATAAAAAATATGGGTACAATAGTCTAAAGAACAACTGATACGTATCCAGTATAAATTCTAAGACCTGATGACCACAGGCTGCATATTTCCATTCTAACTGTCTGTTGTGGATATCTTTATATTCCTCTCCTTTCTTTATAACCTCTCATTTCTGTAACCTGCTCCTCCACCATTTGCCCACCAGCCGCCCAGATACAAGTTTCCTTTGGTTTCTGAACCCCATGAAGTCTATCCGTTACTTCATCTGGCACACTTATCGCTGGTTGATCCTGAAAATCCTCATTCTCATCCTTCTCCTCCTCATGTTTGGGCTTTTCCTTTACTCTATGCCTGGATACCTAGTAAAGAAGATTCTGGGAGCCTGAGGGTTTCTTACCATTAATGGTACTGTCACTTCCATTCTCTTTACTACCATATTACTTCTGGTTCTGCCTGTGCGTGTAATCAACCTCATCTCTACATTGCATTACTAGATCCCCTGGCTGGTTCTACAGACACTCCTACTTCCTTTCTATACATTACTGAATTCTATGACTGGTCCCACATGTGCTAAGCCTCATATCTACCCATGGTTTCATTTCCCCACTGTGTGCATTTTGTACTCCTGCCAAGGGCACCCATTATTAGATTCAGGGAAATTAACTCTGGTTCCTGTTACCACTTTCAATTATTGGAAACAACTCATGTGTGAAACTTTCTCATATTTGCTGATCAGAGAAATATGTTGTCTGAAAATAGTTTAGTATTTTACCATCTGGGATTGGCCAATTATAAATT
Source organism: Hymenochirus boettgeri (assembly GCA_019447015.1). Classification (NCBI taxonomy): domain Eukaryota; kingdom Metazoa; phylum Chordata; class Amphibia; order Anura; family Pipidae; genus Hymenochirus; species Hymenochirus boettgeri. Next base: position 295,830,327 of record CM033473.1, read on the forward strand.
ATATATGGGTGTCCTTATTGGTAGGTATGATCCATTACTGTTCAGCCAAGATGAGGTACTAAACTTTATATAGGTTGTCCCTAATGGTGTATAGTATTGAGCTTAAAGGGCATGTCCACTCCCCAAACTAAATTATTATATCTTGCAGGGAATTGCTATAAACCTTGACTTTGCGAGCCTTTGTTCCCCGCTGCCTTCTGCTTAACTTCCACAACTTTCTGTGCTCGACCAGTATCCACTCCTGTGATTGGCTAAGGTGCCTTAGCCAATCACAGGAGCGGGTGCAGGTAGAGCCCCCTACTTGACTTCCACGCAGAAGGCATCAGGGGAACGAAGGCTGGTAAATACATTTGGGGATAGCTGTGAGGTTGAGATTTATAGCAATACCCTGCAAAGTATCAAAATTTAGTTTGGGGGGTGGACATACCCTTTAACATTTTGCCCAGCTAGTTATCTGGAGAATATAATGAGAGCAAATTGGAATTTATAGAATGTAGGAAGCTATGCAATAGGAGTATTTATCTTCAACAAACACAAACCTTGTGTCCAAAAGCACTATTATTGTGTAAAAGCCTCTGTTTCCTGTACCCAGTAAATATTTCCCCCCGTGCTAACTCTGATGACTACACCGCCTGTAATTCTTTCTTTTATTGTTTGAGATCTGTAAGCTATACAGAATTAAGGAGAAGTATCTGGTTCTTTGACACATCGATGGATTGTGCTTTTGGGGGCAGAGTTTGTCTTTCAGAATTTAAACCATTGCACTCTTGTTTTACATATTTGTATGTCGATGTATTCTTATGTTGGGGCACATTCACACATTCTGTCTATTTGTTTTTGGGTTCCTTTAGCTGTCAGTACTTTTTATGTATTTTAAAGACCCAAGAACAAGACAAGTGCTGTGTGAATGGGATTGTTTAAGCAAATTGTCTTTACGCAGCTTGCTTTGCATGTTGTCTAATACAATTAATGTTTAATCTCACAATGAATTCATGTAACCTAACAAGCTACTAACATTGTAACTTTTCTGTCCTCCCAATTCCTACTCCAAACCCCATCCTCCTCTTTTTTGCATTTTTTTTATGCTGCTTTGGACAGTCGGCCCGACACATCATTCATCTGGTTCCTCAACCCTCTTAAGTCCATCAAGTACCTCATCTGTAACCGCTACAAATGGCTCATCATTAAGATTGTACTGGCATTGTTATTGTTGGCCATGGTGGCACTCTTTCTCTACAGCATGCCTGGATATATGGTCAAGAAGCTTCTGGGTGCATGAGGATCATTCAACAGAGAGGACTCTTTTTGTGGCTTGTTCTATCTTTTTCCATCTCAAACTGTAAAGTTTAGTGATGGTTGTTTTTGTAAACACGTCTGATTTGTGTGAATTTATTTAATATCCTAGCAAATAGCAGGTTGAGGAGAAGACAATGAGAGTTGAGGGACATCAAGAACTTGCATGAACCCTAGATTCTCCAAAAAAAAAAAAAAAAAAAAAATCAGCTTCTTCCTTTTGAATCCTTGGAAAATGAAACAAGTTATTTTTTGGTTCAAATCTAGAAAGATATTTAAAAAAATATATATATAATTTTATTTCACACACGCACTTTATTAGGTGCTTACTGGAGATATTTCCATGATGCACAAAAAATATCCAGAAACCTAGAGGAGGATCCTTTAGGTTCGTGTGTCACAAGAAGTCCCACGATATTTTGCTCCTAGATTATCGGCACAAATAAAAAAAATGGGAGGTCTGAAGAACAAACTATGAACAAATATCTAATGCTTCCAATATGGTCAAAAATAGATCCGAGAGCAATTGTTCCAGGTTTTCTTCAGGGTAATATTTTTTTACGTAGATAAGAGATCAATTTACATAGATATGAGATAAGATACATTTGCATTATCTATAATGTATTTGCACTTAATTTATCACCAAATTTTAACCTTTAAAATGTTTATTTTATTATAAAACAAAAATGTGAAATAGCTCAATAAACACACACTGGTTAGAATTGGTTTAGAAATGTGGAACAGACAGTCAGAATTTATTTAAAGACTACTGTAGTATTGTTGTTCTGCCTCCCTCCTGGCCCAGGGCCTAACCAATGGAAAGATACACTCTGCAAGAAGCGCTTTTGTCCATTGGATAGATCCCAGTGTGAGGGGGAGGAGCTTGGCCAGTTGTTCTTTAAATATCAAATCAGTAAGTTATAAAAAAACAAACACGTATTTATAAACTGGCAGTGCTTGTTGTATATGCTCAGGAAGTGATAAACTGAATTATTAGAAAGGAGAAAAAGAGATGTTTACCATAATTACAAACTAAAAATTGTGTCCTCTTCTATCTTCCCTTCCACAACTCTTTACTCAAGACTTAAGCTGTAAAACGTATCTCACAATGATATCCATGTTACCTTGCTCACATTGGCACCATCATCAGGCTTTCTCTAGTTTGGCTAAACATTTTAACACTTGAAGACTCCATCAGTTATCATGTTTGGAAAGACAAGAGCTCGATCTCCAATTTCCTTTCCCATTTGTTTCCGGCTGCAAGCAGTTCAGTTAGGATTTTCTCAGATGTGGATAAGATTTATTATTATGGCTTTATTTTTTTTGTTTATGGTTCATTAATCGCCAGCAGTTATGCATCAAAGATTAATCAAAAAGGAACATACATCATATTCTTCAACCTGACAATATGTCTATAGAAATGTCCCACTCCCCAAATAGATAAATAGACAAACACAAAATGATACATATCTGTGATATTCAGTTACACTGGACTTGTTTAGTTCTTGAAGACGTTTCACTAGTCATCCAACTGGCTTTCTCAATTTAGAATGACTTGTACAAGGATCTGTGGCAATTATGTACCCTGGAAAGTCCCAATTAGCATATGACAGCCAGGTGTTAGGGACCTTCTGAATACAAGGTAGATAAGAGTTATTATTAAACTGCCCAGAGTATGGCATCAAAACAGCTTTGTATGTGGTAGACAATGTCAACATATTCTTGTACAAGGCATTGTGAACTGAGAAAGCCATTTGGATGACTAGTGAAATTTCTTCAAGAACTAAAACAAGTCCAGTTGATCTAACTGAATACAACAGATATACCATGACCTGGATGAATGAGAACCTTCACAAGCACAAAATGATACACTTTTGTTTGATTTACAAAAAAAAACACCAAACGATCGAGTTGTTTGAGCGTGACGTGAACTCATTTTATTTATTCACATCACCATTTTTCTTCCTTATTTATTACAGGGAACTCGGTTCCCTTCTTTTTGCACTAATAATGACTTTGAGACCTTTGTAAAGATCTTTATTTGTAAGTTTATTGTGTGCAGTAATTTATGTTTTTCCTTACATTGTCTTTTTGTGTTTGATGTTGATTTTTTTTGTGTGTGTGTGTTTTATTTTTGTTTAATTTTGTTTGTTACAATAAAATTTTAAATCCTTTCCTCCAGTCGTCCGAATACCAGTCTGAGGTGGATGCTGAATCCATTGCGTATCATTTTTGTGTTGGTTTGGCGGAACTACAAATGGCACTTCTGTGTTTTAATTGTCTCCTGTTTGGTTTTGCTGTTTGTGGCCCTGTCCCTGTACACATTGCCTGGGGTGATTAACCAGAGACTCGTTAACCCAAGGAGGTGAAGGAACAGCAGCAACACATCAGACACAAAGACTAGAGAGCAAGAATTTCTTTTAAATTTCTTTTAAAAAAAGGTGTTTTAATTTTTAACATATCATTTATTTTCTCCCTCACTTTAATAGCCAGGATATAATATTTATAATTATTAATAATATCCAATTGTTGCCCCCCTTGTAAGACTTTTTTGGAATTTGTTATTGTACAGCGCTGAGTCCCCAAGTGGTGCTTTATAAATAAACTATAAATTATACATACATACAGTACAATGTGATACATTGGTTATGTATATATATATACATAGAAGGGATAATACACTACCTACCCTGTAATATAAGGATATTACGCCACAGAGGAGTTCCATGCACAAGGTCACATTGGAGTGAAGTAAATCCATATATTACACTGTAGGTAGCACAGACACACTCTCCCTTCCCTGTATTAGTCATTTATTTAGGAATCCCTGTTTAGTGTATAAATAATAAATAACGGTTCCTTTTAAAAGAAGGACGGAACATCATCTGTCAACAATAACAGGTAGGTGCAGTGGAATACAGAAAGTCACTCAGTGACATCACTGAGTGATTGTAATACTGTAATAAGGATTTACGTCACTGCACTTCCCCATTCTAAATCCAGAGCCTTTTGTAATATATATATTAATTTAATGGGTGGAAATGCCCTTTAAGAACATTTCTATACTTTTTTTGCTGTTGAAAAAGACGGCAAAATCTTAATGCAATGTTACGGTTTATTTTGGATTTTCCAGCTACAGAACTTACAAATTGTTATTAATATATTTTTTCATTGGTCTTCCTATTGTATTGCATTGTGCTTGTTATACTGTATAAAGGAAGCCACATGTATCTGTTAAAAATGTTCATGTTTTTGTATTCTAACCTGACATCCCTTGTGTGGCTAGGAACATTTTCAGGGTTATTCAATAAAAGTTCTTGTTGTTAAAAATGGTGCTAATTTTGCCCCAACCAATCAGATGTTAGCTTTCAAATGTTAAATAATATCTGATTGGTTGGGGCAAAATTAGCACCATATTAAACAATAAGAACTTTATTGAATCTCTCTGAATAACCCAGCTGACCAAATATTATCTTGCAATGCATCTTCTTTCTATTTAAACATTTTTATTAAAAAAATGAATGAAAAAGTCCCTCGATTCTCCTCCCATACATCCCATACAGCATGGATTAAGAATAGTGGTGTTTTTATTATCACTATAAGCTATTGTGAGCTTTGAAATGTCGGACTGTTCTTACATGCAGATTAAATGCTGATTTTTTTATACGGTTTTGGTAAATTAGATTTAAATCTATTCATTTGTTTTTCATCGTTGGTTAAAGCCACAAGCTTTATTCAGGTGGTATTAATGTTGCCACAATGTTACTAAAATGCACTTTCCCCAAATAAATAAAATGACATTAAAACTGCACAAACCAAGGTAACACTGAGAGGCGGGAACCAAAGTGTCACACTCATGGAAAATGATGTTAAATCAACTATTTTTCTAGTCTGTGTTTTGTATGAAATGCGTTATTTCCCTCGTTTAAAGTGTATTAAAGGAAATTCAGAAAATATGAATGTTTACGTGATTACTTTCTGCACATGTAATGGAAGAAATAACATTGAATCACCTGGATCCAAGAGTAGGACATGAAGAAGGTAGACAAGCAAGATTTGTGTAACACTATATGTGGACCATTTTGTAACAAAGCCATCATATGATATAGATCATAGCTGGTAATGCTCCTTATTGACTGCCTCTACAATGAGTCAGGATAAATAACGGTGCAGTCATAAAATAACCATCAGTATTGGAATATAATGGACGATTATTATAGGTGCAGGTCACATTGAAAATGTATTCTTTCATTTCTGTGATTGGCTGTTTAGTGAAACAAAATTTACTACCAATGACATAGGGGCGTATTTATAAACCTGTGGTATAGTTAAAGGGACAGTTCAGTGGAAATGATCAATATTTGTTAAATTGTTAGTTTGTGTAATGCCTTCTTAGTTATTCTACATATTCTCTCCCATTTTGAAAAATCAGTTGATTTCATACCCTTTGCTGTTTCCTGCTGTTGACATTAGTGAGCTGACATTTCAGGTTCTAACGGTCCTTCTTCTTCCCAGGATGCACCACATCCTTGGAATGTTCCACCACATCCTTGGAATGTTCCTAACAGTAAATTCTACTGATTGGCTGTTGGGTGGGTCACACATGCTCAGATCTCTACTGAGCAACTGAATCAACCCAGGTGCTGGGTCAAGGGCAAAACCATAACGGTATCTACTAGGGGTCCTGCAAACAGGAAGTCAGTATTTCGTTTGCATTTATTTATAATGATTAAGGTCATTGGGATGAAAAAATACTGCTCTTTTTTCTGAAAAGTACATGTATTTGCACTGAACTTTCCCTTTAATTACCAATAAGGACTGCTGTTACTGGCCACAGTAAGTAAACACGGAGCAGCCATCTATGGGGATACCACACCATCGCACTGATACAGAGTGGTATGTTATACGGCAGTATAAAGGCACAGTATCATAGTGCCATATTTGTAAAGATGTGTTATCGCTATTTTACGGTTTTGCATGTGACATTTTAATGACAGCTGCATCAATGGTAAATTTACGATTGCGATCATAGATTTTTGATCGCCAATACAAAACCATTGCGGTATTTCACTACCGCATGGTATTATGCGATGGAATTTTCATTTGTAAATGTACAATCGCAGCTGCACATTACTGTTCACAGTCATAGTCTTACGTGGTTTGCGATACAGTTGTTTTTCAAATATGCCCCCTAAATTTTGCAATACCATGTAGGTCCCATATTTGGATGAAATTAGCCCTTGGGCGTGCAATGGGAAGTCTCTGGGGCCCTGTCTTTTGTAGATTAGTATTGTAATTCATTTCCTGGTGTTTTTACGGCCACTCTATTAATCTAACCCTCTGCCAGGGAGATAATATTAAAGGGTAACTGTGGTCTCCACACAGGCGTCTTTTATTGAAAAGAGCTCACTCATGCGTTTCAAACAAGCTTAGGATCTAGCTTCTCTTAGGTTATAGGCTTGTTCTGTGTTTCTGTGACAGGCATGTGTAATAACTGTGTCATAAGCCCACCCCCAAAATTGTATCTTTATATTGCTGTAACTTTGGATAGACTACAGCTAGAAGCATGATCCTGGAGTCACTTTAAAGGTAGAAGTGTTCCCTTTTCAATAAAATCAATTTGTATGGAGACCACAGTTCCCTGTTAAAGGGAACGTTCAGTGGAAAATGACATTATTTTAAAACGAATTGGTTTGTATTATGCATACCTAGTTATTCTACATATTCTCTCCCATTTTTAAAAATCAGTTGATTTCATACCCTTTGCTGTTCCCTGCTGTTGACATTAGTGCGCTGCCATTTTAGGTTCCAATGGTCCTTCTTCCCAGAATGCACCACTCCCTTGGAATGTTCCTAACAGTAATTTCTACTGATTGGCTGTTGGTGGGTCAAACATGCTCAGATCTCTACTGAGCAACTGAATCAACCCAGTGACTGGGTCAAGGGCAAGACCATAACTGTCTCTATTAGGGGTCCTGCAAACAGGAAGTCAGTATTTCGGAAGCATTTATTTATACATAGACAAAATGCTGAATGGGCAGGTTAAGGTCATTGGGATGGAAAAATACTGCTCTTTTTTCTGAAAAGTATATGTATTTGCACTGAACTTCCCTTTTAAGGACCTTACTATAGGATTATACAACTCTGAAAGATTGATCAGCTTGTGGCTGTAAACTGATTAGTCTAATTACAAAATATAATGTGATGAAAGTCTGTAAATAAAGTTCACCCTTTTAATCCTAAGTGTTAATTCAAAAGGCAGAAAAATGGATCTAAAGCCACATCCGAACACTCCAGAAAGGGAGAATGAATTCCATGGCCAATCCAGTGTACAGGTATCAGTTTGTTTTCTAGACCAACTTAACATTAGATCAAGTAAATACCAGGAATACTAAATCGGAATGGTTTCCAACATGTTATCTGGCCTCGTCTAGAGTTTTTACCATTATAGTAACCTTTTTACCATTATAGTATCCATTTTACCATTATAGTATCCATTTTACCATTATAGTAACCTTTTTACCATTATAGTAACCTTTTTAACTATTATAGTAACCTTTTTACCATTATAGTATCCATTTTACCATTATAGTATCCATTTTACCATTATATTAACCTTTTTACTATTATAGTAACCTTTTTCACCATTAGTATCCATTTTACCATTATAGTAACCTTTTTACCATTATATTAACCTTTTTACTATTATAGTAACCTTTTTCACCATTAGTATCCATTTTACCATTATAGTAACCTTTTTCACCATTATAGTATCCATTTTACCATTATAGTAACATTTTTGACCATTATAGTAACCTTTTTACCATTATAGTAACCTTTTTCACCATTATAGTAACCTTTTTACCATTATATTAACCTTTTTACTATTATAGTAACCATTTTCACCATTATAGTATCCATTTTACCATTATAGTATCCATTTTACCATTATAGTATCCATTTTACCATTATAGTAACATTTTTCACCATTATAGTATCCATTTTACCATTATAGTATCCATTTTACCATTATAGTATCCATTTTACCATTATAGTAACCTTTTTCACCATTATAGTAACCTTTTTACCACTATAGTAACCTTTTTAACTATTATATCAACCTTTTTACTATTATAGTAACCTTTTTCACGATTAGTATCCATTTTACCATTATAGCAACCTTTTTCACCATTATAGTATCCATTTTACCATTATAGCAACCTTTTTCACCATTATAGTATCCATTTTACCATTATAGTAACATTTTTCACCATTATAGTAACCCTTTTCACCATTATAGTAACCTTTTAACCATTATATTAACCTTTTTACTATTAGAGTAACCTTTTTCACCATTATAATATCCATTTTACCATTATAGTAACCTTTTTCACCATTATAGTATCCATTTTACCATTATAGTAACCTTTTTCACCATTATAGTAACCTTTTTACCATTATATTAACCTTTTTACTATTAGAGTAACCTTTTTCACCATTATAGTATCCATTTTACCATTATAGTATCCATTTTACCATTATAGTAACCTTTTTACTATTATAGTAACATTTTTACCACTATAGTAACCTTTTTACCTATTATATTAACCTTTTTACTATTATAGTACCCTTTTTCACCATTAGTATCCATTTTACCATTATAGTAACCTTTCACCATTATAGTATCCATTTTACCATTATAGTAACCTTTTTCACCATTATAGCAACCTTTTTCACCATTATAGTAACCTTTTCCACCATTATAGTAACCTTTAACCATTATAGTATCCATTTCACCATTATAGTAACCTTTTCCACCATTATAGTAACCTTTTTCACCATTATAGTAACCTTTTCACCATTATAGTAACCTTTTCCACCATTATAGTAACCTTTTTCACCATTATAGTAACCTTTTCACCATTATAGTAACCTTTTTGCCATTATAGTAACCTTTAACCATTATAGAAACCTTTTTAACTATTATATTAACCTTTCTACTATTATAGTAACCTTTTTACCATTGTAGTAACCTTTTTCACCATTATAGTAACCTTTTTAACCATTATAGAAACCTTTTTAACTATTATATTAACCTTTATACCATTATAGTAACCTTTTAACCATTATAGTAATCTTTCCTAGGCCGGAAAATAAAACCTCCTATTTTTCTCTCTTAAGGAAGCCCCTGTAGACCCCAGAGAAGATTTTTTGGCAAATTCCATGTCCTGTGTTGGGCTTGGAAATCATTACATGAGCTGCACAAAGGACCAGCCTAAGTAAAATAGTTTCAGGCTTTATTAGGCCAAAAAGGAGAACTCTGGTCCCCTATGGGCTCCCCCCCCCCCCAAAAAAAAAACCCCGCTCTCCTAACTACCTAGGGTAAGGACCTAAACCGATAGAGTTGTCCAAGTAACCCCATACCATCACTTCAAAGTCCGCCTCATAGTGCCCCCCCCCTCACAGCCCTGTCCTTAGCCAATTAGCACTTCATTAGCCAATCTAGAAACAGTCCAGGACTGATAGATGGGGCAGTGCTCTACAAGCTGCACTTTGAATGAATGTTGTGAGCAGGGGCAGATTTACATCTCAGGAGCCTGTAGGCACAAAAAGAATGGCATCCTTACCCTAAACACAGACCACACCCATAAACCACACCCCATTTTTTGGGGGGGGGGGGAAATAGACTATAAGGGGGGTTGATTGGTGGGGGAAATTGACAGCCGCCCTTCCAACCACTGTCACACCTAGGCGCGTGCCTAACAGTAAATCCAGGCCTGGTTATAGGGCATTAAGGGCAAAACCAGAAGTGAAGAATTAGCAGTTGTCCTCACCCTGGTTACTATTAGGGGAGGAGAGGTTGTTTGGGGCAGTGCAGTTGCATAATGACATGCTTTTTTAAAAAAAAAAAATTTGAAAAACTGTAGCCAAACACCATGCTGTGTAATTTGATTATTGTATTTATAGACCTGTATGACTCAAACTTTATAGACATATCTGAAAGACATTTTATAAAGAACAACCGGCAAGTAAAAAAATGTTTATCCTTAAAGATCGTAAAGCAGTTTAACCTAATAACCAAAACATGCCCTAATAAGTTTTTAGATAAATTATAGTCACCGTCCCATGCACAGAACGTGGTCATTTCCTTTCGCAATTCAACTGAGATCTTCATACATTGGGTGACGAGGTGCATGGTAGAGATCTCCAACACTGGGTCAGGAATGGGAATATTCTACTTGCATCATCTGCGTGGGGGGGATTTCCAACTCGCTATTAATCTTAAAAAAGAAACATCCCAGAATAGATTAGAGCTGCTTACAATAAGGCACAGGCTATGACCTCATCGTTATATGCAAACAATTCACAATTTGTAATTGAAGAGATCACCAGAAGATGCACTCAAGGCCAAGGGGTCTAAAGGAGAACTAAAGCTCAAATATTAGTAACCCATATAGGATGCTATAATAAAATTGCTAACTATCAGATAGTTGTACCTTAGAAATCAGAAGCATTGTGGAGAAATAATCTGTTTTATAGGCAGCTATGGTAGAAAAATGGACTTTAAAAACAATTTAAAGGGCATGTGCACCCCTAGCAGTAAAACCTATACTTACCATTCCGACCTTCACAAATCCTGACATTGTTTACTAATCTAGGTTGTGCAAGCTCTTAAAGAAGCCAATGTTATGGGCAAATCGGCGTTACTTCACCACGATCCTGCAATGCGGGTTCCCAGTCAGGTAAGCGGATATGCGCAACCAGTGAACTGGCGTTAAGCTTCATGATTAATGTTAGTGCAAACTTTATGTTCCTACATCGGCTGTGCGCCATGATTTACACAAAATTAGAGCAAAACCCGCAGGGATTTACACTCATTTTGCCTGTCAGTGGAGAGGACTGGGAAGAATAGCACCAGAGGAGAAAGGGTTAGGAGGTGTGAGGAAGGTAAGTATATATTTCACTGCTAGGGGTGGACGTGTCCTTTAGGGCCTGGAACACACAGAAAGAACTTTTGGCTCGATTGAATGGCTAGTGCAATATTTTAGTTGGCTGATAAGAAAATTCAATGGATATTGATGCAGACCGACTGATCTCAAACTTTTTCCAAAACAGGATGAAAATTCAATCAGTTCATGTGGGGTGGGGCTTATGATGTAGCTAATGATAATCTGTCCCAGCAGTTGGGAAGCTTCAACCTTAAACTTGGAGGCAGAACCCAAAACTCTGGTCACAGATCACAGTACTAGCAAGAAATAGCACCCTTTATACTGCTGTAACTACGGATAGACTGCAGCTAGAAGCATGACCATTTTAAAGGTGGGAGTGTGTCCTTTTTAATAAAGGCCACTTTAATGGAAGCCACAATTCCCCTTTTTGTTATTAAAAGGCATCTATAGTGGCAAAATTACATTTACTTTCTTTCCATCTGTTCTATAATTCCCCCCACCCCCAGAGTATCTTCATTTTCTTCAGATTCCACCTCTGTCCTGAGATATACAAGTTAAAAGAAGTGAAGATTTCAATACACCACTCCTGCTTGAGCTGTCAATCAAACCCCCTAATAGCATGCCGGTGTAGTGTGTAGGCTTACACAGGATTTACAGCAAGTCTCCAAATGACTCCTTCCTTCTCAAAAATGCTTGGCAAATACTGGGTTAAAAGGGAAAGTAAAGGGAAGGAGAAGTCCCCCTCCTCCGCAAGCTGTCACCGATTTATTGCCTGTCAAAGGGAGACCGTTCTGCAGTGATTCAGGACTCAGTCTCTCCAAACTCCCCTCCTTCCCCCCCTCCCATTCCTTACGTAGCACTATCTTCAGAACAATGGAGAAACTTCCTCTCTACAGTATTACATACCAAGGTTTTTTTTTGTTTATTTACAAAGGTTAGAGTGATGTGTCATGTGTAGGAGGATTAATGCGCATGAGCGGCTTGTTTCACAGGCTTAATTTACAGCCGAACTAAATGAACAGGGGAATGACCAGAGAGGGGAGTGGGGAGCCCTGCAGTAAATCACACAGTGTGCAAACACGGAGCCACAGAGGAAGTTAAGAATAAGGCAGAATACACTAACCTTTTTTTATGTCTGGTTTGGAGCAATGTATAAATTTCACTATAGATGCCCTTTAAAGGGCAAATAAAGTAGGATTGCTGAGATTCTGCAGATGGAGCCTACAAGATTCTACTAGATGGAGCAGGGGGAGCGACCTCAGGGGGGGCCAGGAACCAAGGGCTCTTCTTATTTTTACTAAAACAGTTAAAGCCTCCTCCCAGAAAACCACCATGGATAAAGCATGGATAGGGGGCCCGTCATAGTTTTTCTGGGGGTCCAGTGATTCTAGTTATGCCACTGATTCATAAGAAATATCAAGGCAGCTCTGCTCCCTTTGGAAAATGTGTAGAGGATTTATGTTTTGCACCCAAACTATATCCAGGAACCATTTGTATACAGGAAGTTCTCTTACCTTGGAGTTCATGTACTGGTGGAGCAGAGAACTGAGTTCAGTGTTCTGCTGTCTCAGACTCGATGTCTCTGTAATTAGTTCGGACCTCCTGTTTAGGATGTTACTGAACACAAAGAAGACATAGTCTACTTATCAATAAGACCAATATATATGACCAAATATATTATATAACCTGTACCCAGAAATCACTGATTTAAATGCTGTGTCACTTGCTTTCTTTACAGAAACACAGTAGTATAAAGTTTATTCCTCCCAGTGAAATAAACACAGTAGTATAAAGTTTATTTCTTCCCAGTAGATAAAGCCCCTAGGGTCTGCCCCTTACACCAGTTTTATGGCCCGGGCATGCTCCATCCAGAAAGGGAAAAACCCTTTGTATCTCTCCGTGGAAAGGAGATTTAATTGTGTTATAATGCTGTATTTGGGAAGATATGTAAAATGATAAATGTTTAGGAATACAAATTAGGTAAAATTTGATTTAGCCTAAAATTCCCTGCGGCTAAGCTGGTGTCTCCAGTGATACAACCCCCATGCATTGACGATATGAAAGATTCTTACTAATACTTCTCCAGGGCAGATTCCAGCGCATCCCACACTCGAAGCCGAGAGTCCGGAATGACCTGAGCTATGGCGGCCCAGTAGGCCGCATCTTCACTGTTGTCTCGTTCTTCTACCGGTCCGTGAGCCATTTTCTCTCTGCAATCACAGAAAGTGGCTTCATGTTATTGCCTTGTCTATATCAACCTCCAACAACACCTTACCCTAGGCTGGCTCATGAGGGTATTCTACGTTAAGTTCCAGCACATTGTGAAATAATGAACCCTGTGATCAGATTGGATCAGGCCGCTGCTTTCAGGAGTCACAAGGTTACGTTTAACAAGAAGGTACATAGGAGACTGTTCCCTTTGCTTACATAATGGGGGATTTTTTTAAGGCATGTGGAACTAATTAAACAAACACTTTAACCAATCACTACATTCTTGTGATACAAACACAATGATATGTGAAATGAATGGGATAAAAGGCATGTCCACCCTAAAATAAAAATTTTATATCATGTCCCCCATGTCCCCCAGCCCCAACCGCATGTTTAGTTTTTTTAAAAAGCCCCCCAAACTCTTACTTACTCCCCTCGATCCTCCGCCGCACTGCCGGCCCTTGCTTGCGAGAATGCAAGCAGAGGGCGGGACCGGCAGTCGCGTCTGTGATTGGCTGAGCGGCAGCCAATCACGGACGCGGCTGCCGGTCATTCAGTGCAGCGGAGGAAAGCGGAGAGGTAAGTAAGAGTTTGGGGAGCTTTTAAAAAAAAAACAAACATGCGGTTGGGGCTGGGGGACATGGGGGAGCAGAATATTTAGGGGGGTTTTCGCTAGGGGGAGGGATAGTAGAACGGGAGGGAGGGGAGGGGGAGGGAGGGGGGAGAAGGGCTGCAGCAAGCATGGCAGAATCTCCGGGAGGCCAGGTAGCAGCGGTGTCCTATATGGACCTGCTAGCCTCCTGGTGGGCAGTTTTTGGAACTTTGGGGGGGGACTACAGGAGAACCAGATGGAGTGGGGATGTGAGGTAAGGATTAAACTACACTACATGGTGGGGCCAGTAGTTGGGGGGATTATAGTTTTGGGGGTGGGACATGTCCTTTAAACATGGACGTACAAACCTTGGCTTTGGATCTCCTTAACAAAAGCCTTGAGAGTGTTAGAACATCATTAGAGTGAACGAGGTCCCCAGTGCTGGGTGCAGATTGGCTTTCCACTGGGTTACCGATATTGTGGGTTCTCGCATCTCGACTTTATCCTCAAACAAAAAATAACCACAGCACCAATCATCAGTAATATACTGGAAAATAATAGAAATGGCAGATTAGATAAGTGGCCAGGTAGACATCAGACTTTATGGACTTGGAACCATCACTAGCTTAAATTGCTAAAAGGAGCATGGGATGGATATAATATCTAATACTGTCGTAAGGGATTCCATATTGTTTCTTGTCCGATGAGGTAGGATATATTAAGTCAGTAAGATCTGTAAGATGAGCCCAACATAACACCCATTTCAGCCAACAAGCACCCCAACATGAAACAATGTGTTACCCAAAACGGACTTTCATACACAAAATGCGTTGCAGGTCGGCCCACGCGATTGCACCATGTGGTTGACCCTAACTCACCTTCTCCGATCTGATCTGTTCTTGTTTGTATTTTTGGAAAAAATCCACCAACTTGTACACTCATCTTTCAACTTCAAATCAAGGGCTAAATGAAAAGTATTTACAGAGTAAACATGCCCAGTGTCAGCGTGGTTAGAATGCACCTTCCCTTAATGTGTCAATAAAACCTACCCCAAAAATAGAGTCTGTTTAATAAGAGATTGTTCATCTTTATCCAGGGGGAGAGCAGACGTACAACTTTGTCTTCTATCAGGAATCCTGTAACAGTAAAAGAGAGATCACAAGGCATTTATCAACCAAATATTAAGGAGAACTAAACTCAATTTTTTATTATCCAGAATCTGAAAACAACCCCCTAAAAAAAAACCAATAAACTATAAAATGTCACTTTAGTAAACTCTGTTAAAGTAAATCAAAGAAATGTATGAAGTATGTGTGTAGTGCAGTGCCAGACCACCTCCTGACCTCAGTCACATGCTTCTTTCTTATCTGTCCTGTAAAGGATAGGCTAGAGATTATTAATGGGTGTGACCAACTGTAACAAGTTGTGCCATAGCAAAGGACTGAGCATGTGCAGAACATAATGGTCGTTGACCAAACTGTCTGATACTAGGATGCTGAGAAGTTAGCACAAACCATATGTTATTTAGGTAAATTCCCAGCGCCTGTATCAAAATGAGAGGTAAGACACAGATTACTGGTTTTATATCAAGTTATCTGACTTCTGGTTCAGTTTGTTTGTGGCTTTAGTTACCCTTTAAAGTGCATGTCTGCCCTTAGAACATAAATTGCTGACTTGTCAGTTATCTGCCTGCAAACCCCAACTGCTATATCTATCATTTTATAACGTATATACTCGAGTAAAACCGAGGTTTTCAGCTTTAAAAAAGCTGAAAATCTTACCTCGGTTTACACTCGAGTCAATGTTTCCCTTACCTTGTCCGGCGGCCGCACGATCCGCATCCTCGTCCACAGCCTCTGGCATCGGATGATGTCACTACCGCACCGCAAAGTGAGAGGGCCGGGTAGTGACATCATCCGGAATGCGCAGAGGCTGTGGAGAAGGATGCGGATCGCGCGGCCGGGACAAGGTAAGGGAAACATTTACTTATTTACAGGACCACACTTAAGTGAAAATACATACAAATAGGAGTAAAACCTTCTTTATTTGTGCATACTGTATGCCCAAATATAGGAGGATTACCCGTATTTGCAAGTATTTGCCACTTAAGATGTTTGAATACTACAACTCCCAGCATGCTTTATTGGTTGGAGGTGTAGTTTCAAACCTCTAAGTGGCAAATACTTGCAAATAGGGGTAAATCCTCCTATATTTGTGCATACAGTATGCACAAATAAAGAAGGTTTACTCTATTTGTAAGTATTTGCAACTTAAGATGTTTGAAAACTACAACTCCCAGCAATAAAGCCTGCTGGGAGTTGTAGTTTCCAAACATCTTTAGTGGCAAATAATCCCCCTCGGTTTATACTCGGTCAGTGTGGTTTCTACTTTTCCCTAATAAAGCGTACCTCGGTTTATACTCGGGACGGTTTATACATCGAGTATATACGGTACTTTAATTTGTAACCAACTTCTGCCAATGAGCATTTATTGGCGAGCATTTGCAGAGGGGGAAGCAGTGGAACCAGCAGTCAATCCATGGTTGTGATGTCAGCAGCTTGATTGACTACATGGAGCGAGGAGCTAGCTGTGCTAGAACAATAAGGGGAATTTTCCTTCTCTTCATTATTGTATGGCTTGGTGCTCGCAGGTTAAACCTGCCCCAATCCTTTTCAAGTCTGATTTATCGATCAGCAATGTGTCAGGTACTGGAAAAAGACCAAAATGTGTCTTGCATGTAAAATGCAGAGCAAACAATAACACTGGTAATGTAAACAACTGCCAGAAGCATAAATTGCATAATTAATATTACTAGCAGTAATGCAACTAAGGGAAAATTGCAAAACAAATGACGATATTGATCTCATTTGCTGTGGAACTAGACATCACTGGTGAGGTATTAGTTCCAGATCCTTATAACACAAGCTAATTCATCCCTTACCGATTCATCACACAGCAGTTCCAAGACGTGTTTGATAGTCTGCACGGAGAAACGCTCGGTTTTGGTGAGTTTCATGGTTGATCCCCCCAGGACGTCTTGCCCTGAGATGTAATGATGAGTTATTTTACAGGTAGATGGTGGGTGTCAGTGCCCTAACACATGAAATCTAACAACCTTTCTTCATAAACCCAATTTAGGTAACCTCATTTATGTGGAATTTCTCACTAATCTGAACTGAATATAATCAATTAACCAAATTAGAATTCTTTATTTTATTGTATGGCATCATTTTCAACATGATGATGATGACAGTGTGACACCACATGGAGGTGGGCATATACTTTAATAGCATCACAAAAGAGGTTTGCACATTGCTGTGTTGCTGTTACCAGCAAAGAGAACCATCCCAATCAGATAACCTATAAACCAGCAACTGACATTCTCTCACCTAGGGATTACATCACACCCTTTAATGTTCTCCTGTGGATGACATTACTTTACATCACTTCTCATCTCAGGATTACTGAGATCACTTCCTATCCTCTAAACTGTGCATGACATCACTATCTATCCCCTCTCACCTGTGGATGACATCACTTCCTGCGCCAACTTAGTAGCCGATTTTTGGGTTTTGGGCTTTGCCACCATGGCCCAACATTGTCCATGAACCAAAGATTTGGGGCTTCCCAGGGTAACCCCAACTGTGTTCCTGAATGATCCGGTCTGCTTCCAGGGCTTTGCATCAGCTTCTTAACCTCCTCTTCATTCATCAGCCAAATGTCCTCAAACATCTTGTTTCAAACAACATCAAAATGCCTGCCAGAAGATCAGGGGTTTTAAACTTGAGGCAGGCACAGTTTACACGTCTCTGTACTTCTATTACATGTACGGTAAGAGCAGTCTACTGATTACTATTGATATTACAATCAGGGAATTGCTTACCTACAGACATGTATTTTTAATATATTTATATATGAGGTGGGAGCTTCTCTCTTGTTTCCCTATGACAAAGTTCAATGGTTTTCCCTAACTGTGTACAGAAGTTACGTACAGCAAGAATGCATGAAAGGGAAAATCCATAGAAAATACAGAACTCTGATTTGAAACCAATTGAAGTGGAATGTTTTACGTGGTAGTAAAGAGAAAAACACCTGGACAGTAAAGACATAATAACTGGACTCGGTTTTTATCCATTTTATATGAGCCAATTGGTGCTTTGCCACAGACACTACAATGGGGGGGCATAGTGATTGGCTAACATACACACAGACAGTACAGAAAGAACCACCACATTTCTTCTGAGATCCTTATACTGTTCCACTATCCTATATAGTCATCAGCCAAGGATTGGTTTTCCTCTTTGTATTGTTTGATCTGTTTGCCGTTTTACTTTAGGTTGTTCAAGACGTCCTGCAAACTAAACCATTACAATAGCAGTAAGTAAAAAACGCAGGCAAAATGGAACAAGTAGCTACAATGTACAATTATTTTCCTAGAGCTAATAATAATAAATGCCCAGTGCCCCTCATGACAGTTTTATTCAATATACCATAGAGTAACTGCAACCTCGCTTTTAACCAATCACAACCTGCTGACCAACACAGTGTAGAAGCTCAGTACAATATGACATGTTCCATGTAACATGTATCCTATGTGTGATATTTTTTCCATGAACAGGAGGAAAAGTTTGGATTTCTGCTCTGGTTCACTGGTAGCACACACAGAGATTAGGGTATCTCCACTCGTTTTAGAAGTTTTGGGAATCAGTTCTATTGAAGAAGGGAGGTAAAGGAGTGTGCCTTACCTTCCGTTCTTTAATAGAACAAACAGGAGCCAGGAGAGAAGGTAGAAAATTACCCGCTCGCTCGCTCCCCGGCAGTTAGTCTGGACAGGTCCCGACGGACCTTGTCTTCTATGCACATAGATCGCGCATTCGCATAGAAGACAAGGTCGGGGACCTGTCAGACTATGCGCCGGGGGAGCGAGCGAGCGGGTAAGTTTCTTACCTTCTCTCCTGCTCCTGTGTGTTCTATTGAAAAACGGAAGGTAAGGCACAGCTTCTTTACCTCCTGTTCTTCAATAGAACGGGATTCCAAAAATTCTAAAAACGAGTGGAGATACCCTTTAAGATATGGCAGTTGTTACTTTGCGTAAAGTGATTGGTTCAGGCAGTGCCCATCATGTACCGGGTTATCTTTCTTTTCTGCTGTGACTGTGGTAATGGTGTTTTCCTCATTCTCGCTTCTTTAACACCTGGAAGTTGTACTCAAGCTCTCCTGGTTTAGCTGGTAAGTAGCCTTCATATCTGCTGCAGCTGTTGCTGTAGGAGCTGAGTGAGGAACACATAAAACCTTATTGGGGCTGGGAAGCCAAGTTGATGTTTAATTTGTAGCCACTATATAATACCTGCAATATACGGTAACTCTTAGACAGCGATGACAGCCAAGACCACTCAGTATTTCAATTAGAAATAAATGACCTACCTGTACCTCGGTCTCCTGTTTGATTTTAACCCTGTTGTACTCCTCACCGTCCTGAACTCGCAGTTGCTTCAGCTGGTGCTCATACTCCTCTACCTTCTTCATCGGTTCATCAGACCTCAGCTGAAGGGAAAGGGGAAAAGTTCCAATCAAATGATACTCCGCAAGGGTGTGTTAAATAGCCAGGTCATGGTATCAGATTGCAGCAATTCAACACAAGATTCTATACACAAACTTCTGGATCACTGAAGAAGGGGTCACATTCCCCCAAAACGTTGTGTCTTTGATGTGTGGTTTTCAATACATTTTGGAATTCTATGAGGAGTGCGCTTCCAGGCCCTATTTGATTTTCCAGTATCTAGTCAGATTAACTGATCTAACACAGACTGTACATATAAAACAATAAGGCAGCCTCTATATATAAACAATGTCATTGAAAATGCTTATGTTACGCTGAGAGGCCTGCAATCAGAATCTCATTCATTATATCATTTCTTACAGACTGTTATAGCAGTAATTACAGGTGGTGTACTGATAAGAGCACTGGAGAGTGGGGGATGTACATATTCTGGAGGAACACACCAATCCACACCAGGACATTGCCAGGGCCCCCTTACCTCCTTGTCTCTGCGGGAATGCATTCCCTGCTCCCATTTTTTTACATGGACATTCAAAGTTTTGTTCGTTCCCAGCTCAAAGGCTTTCTGTGAGAAAGGGAAAGAATATCCCATAGAACTGTTAGATTACTAGTGCAATAAACTGCTCGCCTGCTTCGGTCATGTAGAATGATTACACAGCTGGCTACTTACTTACCAACTAACTAAGGCAACCAGAAGGGAAGCGAACGGGAAGAACATAAATAAAGAATAGAAAATGATTAAACGAGAGAATGTCAGCACTTTAGGTTTCCGAACACCGAATGAAAATACTGTATAATATAATCATCATGATATGTGGTCAGTGAGAATTTTAATGATATGGAATGACTGTATTGCAATAAAACCTTTCATAGCAAACAAAGTTATTCTATCATATCACTTGTTGTATTGATTATGTCTATGTATTTGCACAGGCAAAACATTTGGAAAGATTTAACAGTGGTT
Source organism: Hymenochirus boettgeri (assembly GCA_019447015.1). Lineage (NCBI taxonomy): Eukaryota > Metazoa > Chordata > Amphibia > Anura > Pipidae > Hymenochirus > Hymenochirus boettgeri. Next base: position 295,850,897 of record CM033473.1, read on the forward strand.
AAAAGGAAATATATAGGGCAGGGTGTTTATTGTTGTATAATATATATTGTATTCCTACCTCGATCTGCAGGAGCTCCTGGCGGTATGCCTTGGTAAACTCCTAACCTGTTCCTCCATCCTTTCTACCAGCAGGTCAATATCCTCCCCCTGTCTTTAGATCTTTCACATACTGTTCGTCCTTTCTTTTTAACTCCTAAGAAGGTCAAGTTTACTCTCGGTTGTTTCAGGAAATGTATAAACTTTATTCTGATAATGAAAGGCACTGGACCGGACTGCAAACATTTTGTTGTGTTCTAAATCTGCAGCAGCCAATCAAATGGTATCAAATGTTTCTGTAGTAGACAGTAAAAAGGTATCATTTGATTGGCTGGGCAAATTAACAGCAAAGGCACATGTTTCATCTTTTATTGAATGGTGTCTTTGTTGCCATTTACAGGCATGTGCACAGCTAATGGTTGTTTTCAAGGGTTTATGTTGAGGGCTTTGTTGAGGTGGATTGCAAGCAAAGTATGAAGTACCTAGTAACTTTCTAATGTATAAACACCAGAGAAGGGGCAGTATTTCCCTAAAACGTGTGCGATGTGGACACAATAAAGTACGGACTTTTTCTTACAGTGCTATTATAGGATGGATTTATGGGATAATCTAGAACACAGTAGACAATACCTTTACTGGATAGATTGGATAAAGAAACACACTTTCATAAATAAGGTCATACCTGGCACGCACCTGACAGGTAAAGCTTTAGAGCTGTTAAAGGGGAACTGGGTCGCCATATAAGTGGCTTTTCTTTAAAGGGAACACTTCTACCTTTAAAGTAACTCCAGGATCATGCTTCTAGTGCAGTCTATCCAAAGTACAGCAGTAGTATAAGGGTGTGTTTTTCCTGCTAGTACTGTGAGCTGTGTCATCGCTACACTAAGGGTCTTCCTCCAAGTTTAAGGTTGGAGCAAACCCATTGCTGGGACAGAGCATCATCAGCTGCATCATAGCCCTGTCTCCAAACTTCCAAGCAAACAACAAGGCTGAAAATAAACCTTTTCTCTCCTAACATGTCCATAGGTAGATGAAAGGACAGAGAATGGTTGCAGGTCTGTAGCAGCTTCAAAAAAGATGGATTTTTGGGGGTGGGGCTTATGACAGCTTATAACACACGCCTGTTGTGACAGAGGCAGGGCAGTCTGGTAAGTGTAATTTACAAGCCAATAACTTAGATTCAGAGAGCTTGATACATCTACTGGCTTGTCTCAGGCCTAGAAACACACCAATCTCCTTTCTCAGACCAATGATTCTTTCCAATCTCGTTGAGGGCAGGCTCAGGTTCTAGTTAATCAGAAAGACAACTGAATAGAATGGTCAGATTCTTTGTTACCTTCTGGAGCTCCCCAACTAGCCAGTTCTTTTCCTCAATGAGATGGGCACAGAGTTGCTGCTGAGAGTTCAGGACAACCCATAGTTATGGGCTGCTTGTCTTGGCTTTTTTGGGTCCATTTCTTAGTAATTTCTTCAAACTTTTCCAAACTTGTTTTAGCTTCAGTGTTTAGCTTCTCTGCCTGTCAGAAGAGGAGGAGAAAATTATCAAACTGTTTTGTGCTGGGACTCCCCATAAGAAATGACAAACACTACAGGGCATACAAAAAATTAGAAGCATCCAATTAATTTGCTTACATTTTACTTTCCCATTGTAATGCGACTAAAAAGCCGCCCTTCTCTCTGGATAAATTAAAGCAATTAGATCAATAACTTGGCCAAATTATTTTCAGCCCAGCAACACTTCATGGTTTGCTTTATTCTGCTGGGTCCTAACTTTTACCCTTTTTTACACTTAGTAACATTTTACCTTCTTATGAGACGAGCTCTGGGAAATGTGTACTCCACCCACAGTGGGTCATGTGTTCAAGGACTGAAAGCTGGAGAGTCAGTCCCAGAAGCAAGTGAATGAGCAGCAGGGAATTCCATCCCATTAAAGGAGGTACTGGTATAAAGATAAAGTTTGAGAATTCACGTCTCCTAATAATGTAAAAAGTACTTAAGTAAAAAAGGTTAAAAGTTAGGACCCAGCAGAATAAGCAAACCGTGAAGTGGTTCCTGGGCTAAAAATTTGGCCAGTATTGATCTAATTGCTTTCATTTCCAGAGAGAAGGGCAAGCTTTAGGATGGATTTGAAGCAGAAAGGTCCAGTGGAAGCCGGCACTACCGGTCGTGAGCACATTTTTCTCTCTGCCATCACGAGAAAGTGGCTTACACATGTATTGCCGTTGTGGTCTATATCAGGCTCGCACACCCCCCCCTTACCTAGGCGCTCACGCAGCTCATTGCGGCGCTTCTATCTACCGTTACAGTTCCACGCGCAACCTTGTGAACTAATGGACTGTATCTGCACCTGTGATAGCTTGATCCGGCCGCGCTTGTCCGGCGTAGAGAGCACACACAACCGGTTCCGTTTCCAAGACCCCTGTTTTTGGTCCATTACGGAGACTGTTTCCCTTTGCTTACATAATGGGGGATTTTTTTATAGGCATGTGGAACTAATTCACCCCTTTACCTACACACACACATTCTTGTGTACACACCTGATATTGTGAAATGAATGGGATTACAAGGCGTATGATCCACCCTCTAAAATAAAAATTTTTAAAAATATTCATGCTCCCCCATGTCCCCAGCCCCAACCGCACGATTTGTTTTTTAAAAGCCCCCCAAACTCTTACTATACTCCCCTCGATCCTCCGCCGCACTGCCGGCCCTCTGCTTGCGGAATGCAAGCAAGAGGGGGGACCGGCAGTCGCGTCTGTGATTGGTGAGCGGCAGCCAATCACGGACGCGGGTGCCGGTCATTCAGTGCAGCGGAGGAAGCGGAGAGGTAAGTAAGAGTTTGGGGAGTTTTAAAAAAAAAACAACATGCGTTGGGGCTGGGGGACATGGGGGAGCAGAATATTAGGGGGGTTTTCGCTAGGGGGAGGGATAGTAGAACGGGAGGAGAGGGAGGGGGAGGGAGGAGGGGGAGAAGGGCTGCAGCACGCATGGCAGGAATCTCCGGGAGGCCAGGTAGCAGGCAGTGTCCATATGGACTGCTGCAGCCTCCTGGTGGGCAGTTTTGGAACTTTGGGGGGGGACTACAGGAGAACACAGATGGAGTTGGAGTGATGGAGGTAAGGATTTAATACACTACATGGTGGGGCCAGTTAGGGGGGGATTATAGTTTTGGGGGTGGACATGTCCTTTAAACATGGACGTACAAACCTTGGCTTTTGGATCTCCTTAACAAAAGCCTTGAGAGCTGTTAGAACATCATTAGAGTGAACGAGGTCCCCAGTGCTGGGTGCAGATTGGCTTTCCACTGGGTTACCGATATTGCTGGGTTCTCGCATCTCGACTTTATCCTCCAACAAAAAATACACACAGCACCAATCATCAGTAATATACTGGAAACTAATAATAGAAATGGCAGATTAGATAAGTGGCCACAGGTAAGTACATCAGACTTTATGGACTTGGAACCATCACTAAGCTTAAATTGCAAAGGAGCATGGGATGGACTATAATACCTAATACTGCTCCGTAAGGGATTCCATATTGTTTCTGTCCCAGTGAGGTAGGATATATTAAGTCAGTAAGATCTAGTAAGATGAGCCCCAACATAACACCCATTTCAGCCAACAAAGCACCCATACATGAAACAATTGTTACCCAAAACGGACTTTCATACACACTTGCGTTGCAGGTCGGCACACGCGATCGCACGTGTGTGTATGACCCTTAACTCACCTTCTCCGATCTGATCTGTTCTTGTTTGTATTTTTGGAAAAAATCCACCAACTTGTACACGTCATCTTCAACTTCAATTCCAAGGGCCTAAATGAAAAGTATTTACAGAGTAAACATGCCCAGTGTCAGCGTGGTTAGAATGCACCTTCCCTTAATGTGTCAATAAACCTACCCCAAAAATAGAGTCTAGTTTAATAAGAGATTGTTCATCTTTATCCAGTGGGGAGAGCAGACGTACAACTTTGTCTTCTATCAGGAATCCCTGTAACAGTAAAAGAGCAGATCACAAGGCATTTTATCAACCAAATATTAAAGGAGAACTAAACTCAATTTTTTATTATCCAGAATCTGAAAACAACCCCCCTAAAAAACACCAATAAACTATAAAATGTCACTTTAGTAAACTCTGTTAAAGTAAATCAAAGAACTGTATGAAGTATCTGTGTGTATGTGCAGTGCCAGACCACACCTCCTGACCTCAGTCACATGCTTCTTTCTTTATCTGTCCTGTAAAAGGATAGGCTAGAGATTATTAATGGGTGTGACCAACTGTAACAAGTTTGTGCCATAGCAAAGGACTGAGCATGTGCAGAACATAATGGTCGTTGACCAAACTGTCTGATACTAGAATGCTGAGAAGTTAAGCACAAACCATATGTTATTTAGGTAAATTTCCCAGCGCCTGTATCAAAATGAGAGGTAAGACACAGATTACTGGTTTTATATCAAGTTATCCTGACTTCTGGTTCAGTTTTGTTCTGTGGCTTTAGTTACCCTTTAAAAGTGCATGTTGCCTTAGAACATAAATTGCTGACTTGTCAGTTATCTGCCTGCAAACCCCAACTGCTATATCTATCATTTTATACCGTATATACTCGAGTAAAACCGAGGTTTTCAGCTTTAAAAAAAGCTGAAAATCTTACCTCGGTTTACACTCGAGTCAATGTTTCCCTTACCTTGTCCGGCGGCCGCACGATCCGCATCCTCGTCCACAGCCTCTGCGCATCGGATGATGTCACTACCGCACCGCAAAGTGAGAGGGCCGGGTAGTGACATCATCCGGATGCGCAGAGGCTGTGGAGAAGGATGCGGATCGGCGGCCGGGACAAGGTAAGGGAAACATTTACTTATTTACAGGACACACTTAAGTGAAAATACATACAAATAGGAGTAAAACCTTCTTTATTTGTGCATACTGTATGCCAAATATAGGAGGATTACCCGTATTTGCAAGTATTTGCCACTTAAGATGTTTGAATACTACAACTCCCAGCATGCTTTATTGGTGGAGGTGTAGGTTTCAAACATCTTAAGTGGCAAATACTTGCAAATAGGGGTAAATCCTCCTATATTTGTGCATACAGTATGCACAAATAAAGAAGGTTTTACTCTTATTTGTAAGTATTTGCAACTTAAGATGTTTGAAAACTACAACTCCCAGCAATAAAGCATGCTGGGAGTTGTAGTTTCCAAACATCTTTAGTGGCAAATAATACCCCCTCGGTTTATACTCGGTCAGTGTGGTTTTCCTACTTTTTCCCCTAAAACTAGGTACCTCGGTTTATACTCGGGACGGTTTATACTCGAGTATATACGGTACTTTAATTTGTAACCAACTCTGCTCAATGAGCATTTATTGGCTTGAGCATTTGCAGAGGGGGAAGCAGTGGAACCAGCAGTCAATCCATGGTTGTGATGTCAGCAGCCTTGATTGACTACATGGAGCGAGGAGCTAGCTGTGCTAGAACAATAAGGGGAATTTTCCTTCTCTTCATTATTGTATGGCTTGGTGCTCGCAGGTTAAACCTGCCCCAATCCTATTTCAAGTATGATTTATCGATCAGCAATGTGTCAGGTACTGGAAAAAGACCAAAATGTGTCTTGCATGTAAAATGCAGAGCAAACAATAACACTGGTAATGTAAACAACTGCCAGAAGCATAAATTTGCATAATTAATATTACTAGCAGTAATGCAACTAAGGGAAAATTGCAAACAAATGACGATATTGATCTCATTTGCTGTGGAACTATGACATCACTGGGTGAGGTATTAGTTCCAGATCCTTATAACACAAGCTAATTCATCCCTTACCGATTCATCACACAGCAGTTCCAAGACGTGTTTGATAGTCTGCACGGAGAAACGCTCGGTTTGGTGAGTTTCATGGTGTGATCCCCCCAGGACGTCTTGCCCTGAGATGTAATGATGAGATTATTTTACAGGTAGATGGTGGGTGTCAGTGCCCTAACACATGAAATCTAACAACCTTTCTTCATAAACCCAATTTCAGGTAACCTCATTTATGTGGAATTTCTCACTAATCTGAACTGAATATAATCAATTAACCAAATTAGAATTTCTTTATTTTATTGTATGGCATCATTTTCAACATGATGATGATGACAGTGTGACACCACATGGAGGTGGGCATATACTTTAATAGCATCTACAAAAGAGGTTTTGCACATTGCTGTGTTGCTGTTACCAGCAAAGAGAACCATCCCAATCAGATAACCTATAAACCAGCAACTGACATTCTCTCACCTAGGGATTACATCACACCCTTTAATGTCTCTCCTGTGGATGACATTACTTTACATCACTTCTCATCTCAGGATTACTGAGATCACTTCCTATCTCCTCTAAACTGTGCATGACATCACTATCTATCCCCTCTCACCTGTGGATGACATCACTTCCTGCGCCAACTTAGTAGCCGATTTTTGGGTTTTGGGCTTTGCCACCAATGGCCCAACATTGTCCATGAACCAAAGATTTGGGGCTTCCCAGGGTAACCCCAACTGCTGTTCCTGAATGATCCGGTCTGCTTCCAGGGCTTTCTGCATCAGCTTCTTAACCTCCTCTTCATTCATCAGCCAAATGTCCTCAAACATCTTTGTTTCAACAACATCAAAATGCCTGCCAGAAAGATCAGGGGTTTTAAACTTGAGGCAGGCACAGTTTACACGTGTCTCTGTACTTCTATTACATGTACGGGTAAGAGCAGTCATACTGATTACTATTGATATTACAACATCAGGGAATTGCTTACCTACAGACATGTATTTTTAATATATTTATATATGAGGTGGGAGCTTCTCTCTTGTTTCCCTATGACAAAGTTCAATGGTTTTCCCTAACTGTGTACAGAAGTTACAGTACAGCAGGAATGCATGAAAGGGAAAATCCATAGAAAATACAGAACTCTGATTTGAAACCAATTGAAGTGGAATTGTTTATCGATGGTAGTAAAGAGAAAACACCCTGGACAGTAAAGACATAATAACTGGACTCGGTTTTTATCCATTTTATATGAGCCGATTGGTGCTTTGCTCACAGACACTCACAGGAGGCGTGGCATAGTGATTGGCTAACATACACACAGACAGTACAGAAAGAACCAACCACATCTTCTTCTGAAGATCCTTATACTGTTCCACTATCCTCATATAGTCATCAGCCAAGGATTGGTTTTCCTCTTTGTATTGTTTGATCTGTTTGGCCTGTTTTAACTTTAGGTTGTTCAAGACGTCCTGCAAACTAAACCATTACAATAGCAGTAAGTAAAAAACGCAGGCAAAATGGCACACGTAGCTACAATGTACAATTATTTTCCTAGAGCTAATAATAATAAATGCCCAGTGCCCCTCATGACAGTTTTATTCAATATACCATAGAGTAACTGCAACCTCCGCTTTTAACCAATCACAACCTGCTGACCAACACAGTGTAGAAGCTCAGTACAAATATGACATGTTCCATGTATTCATGTATCCTATGTGTGATATCTTTTTCCATGAACAGGAGGAAAAGTTTGGATTTCTGCTCTGGTTCACTGGTAGCACACACAGAGATTAGGGTATCTCCACTCGTTTTAGAAGTTTTGGGAATCCAGTTCTATTGAAGAACGGGAGGTAAAGGAGCTGTGCCTTACCTTCCGTTCTTCAATAGAACAAACAGGAGCCAGGAGAGAAGGTAAGAAACTTACCCCGCTCGCTCGCTCCCCCGCAGTTAGTCTGACAGGTCCCGACGGACCTTGTCTTCTCACATAGATCGCGCATGCGCATAGAAGACAAGGTCCGTCGGGACCTGTCAGACTATGCGCCGGGGAGCAGCGAGCGGTAAGTTCCTTACCTTCTCTCCTGGCTCCTGTGTGTTCTATTGAAGAACGGAAGGTAAGGCACAGCTTCTTTACCTCCTGTTCTTCAATAGAACGGGATTCCCAAAACTTCTAAAAACGAGTGGAGATACCCTTTAAGATATGGCAGTTGTACTTTGCAGTAAAGTGATTGGTTCAGGCAGTGCCCAATCATGTACCGGGTTATCTTTCTTTTCTGCTGTGACTTGGTAATGGTGTTTTCCTCATCTCGCTTCTTTAACACCTGGAAGTTGTACTCAAGCTTCTCCTGGTTTAGCTGGTAAGTAGCTTTCATCTGCTGCAGCTGTTGCTGTAGGAGCTGAGTGAGGAACACATAAAACCTTATTGGGGCCTGGGAAGCCAAAGTTGATGTTTAATTTGTAGCCACTATATAATAACCTGCAATTTATACGGTAACTCTTAGACAGCGATGACAGCCAAGACAACATCATGTATTTCAATTAGAAATAAATGACCTACCTGTACCTCGGTCTCCTGTTTGATTTTAACCCTGTTGTACTCCTCACCGTCCTGAACTCGCAGTTGCTTCAGCTGGTGCTCATACTCCTCTACCTTCTTCATCCGGTTCATCAGACCCTCCAGCTGAAGGGAAAGGGGAAAAGTTCCAATCAAATGATACTCCGCAAGGGTGTGTGTTAAATAGCCAGGTCATGGTATCAGATTGCAGCAATTCAACACAAGATTCTTATGCACACAAACTTCTGGATCACCTGAAGAAGGGGTCACATTCCCCCAAAACGTTGTGTCTTTGATGTGTGGTTTTCAATACATTTTGGAATTCTATGAGGAGTGCGCTTCCAGGCCCTATTTGATTTTCCAGTATCTAGTCAGATTAACTGATCTAACACAGATACTGTGACATATAAAACAATAAGGCAGCCTCTATATTATAACAATGTCATTGAAATATGCTTATGTTACGCTGAGAGGCCCTGCAATCAGAATCTCATTCATTATATCATTTCTTACAGACTGTTATAGCAGTAATTACAGGTGGTGCTACTGCATAAGAGGCACTGGAGAGTGGGGGTATGTTACTATATCTGGAGGAACACACCAATCACATCCAGGGACATTGCCAGGGCCCCCTTACCTCCTTGTCTCTGCGGGACTGCATTCCCTGCTCCCATTTTTTTACATGGACATTCAAAAGTTTTGTTCGTTCCAGCTCAAAGGCTTTCTGTGAGAAAAGGAAAGAATATCCCATAGAACTGTTAGATTACTAGTGCAATAAACTGCTCGCCTGCTTCGGTCATGTAGAATGATTACAAGCCTGGCTACTTACTCAACTAACTAAGGCAACCCAGAAGGGAAGCGGACGGGAAGAACATAAATAAAGATATAGAAAATGATTAAACGAGAGAATGTCAGCACTTTAGGTTTCCGAACACCGAATGAAAATACTGTATAATATAATCATCATGATATGTGTCAGTGAGAATTTTAATGATATGGAATGACTGTATCTGCTAAATAAAACCTTTCATAGCAAACAAAGTTATTCTATCATATCACTTGTTGTATTGACTTATGTCTCATGTTTATTTGCACAGGCAAAACATTTGGAAAGATTTAACAGTGGTTAAAAGGAAATATATAGGGCAGGGTGTTTATTGTTGTATAATATTATATTGTATTCCTACCTCGATCTGCAGGAGCTCCTGGCGGTATGCCTTGGTTAAACTCCTAACCTGTTCCTCCATCCTTTCTACCAGCAGGTCAATATCCTCCCCCTGTCTTTTCAGATCTTTCACATACTGTTCGTCCTTTCTTTTTAACTCCTAAAGAAGGTCAAGTTTACTCTCGGTTGTTTCAGGAAATGTATAAACTTTATTCTGATAATGAAAGGCACTGGACCTGGACTGCAACATTTTGCTTGTGTTCTAAATCTGCAGCAGCCAATCAAATGGTATCAAATGTTTTCTGTAGTAGACCAGTAAAAAGGTATCATTTGATTGGCTGAGGCAAATTAACAGCAAAGGCACATGTTTCATCTTTTATTGAATGGTGTCTTTGTTGCCCATTTACAGGCATGTGCACAGCTAATGGTTGTTTCAAGGTTTATGTTGAGGGCTTTGTTGAGGTGGGATTGCAAGCAAAGTATGAAGTACCTAGTAACTTTCTAATGTATAAATACACCAGAGAAAGGGGCAGTTATTTCCCTAAAACGTTGTGCGATGTGGACACAATAAAGTACTGGACTTTTTCTTACAGTGCTTTATTTATTGGATATTTATGGGATAATCTAGAACACAGTAGACAATACCTTTAACTGGATAGATTGGATAAAGAAACACACTTTCATAAATAAGGTCATACCTGGCACGCACCTGACAGGTAAAGCTTTAGAGCTGTTAAAGGGGAACTGTGGTCGCCATATAAGTGGCTTTTCTTTAAAAGGGAACACTTCTACCTTTAAAGTAACTCCAGGATCATGCTTCTAGCTGCAGTCTATCCAAAGTTACAGCAGTATAAAGGGTGTTTTTCCTGCTAGTACTGTGAGCTGTGTCATCGCTAGCACTAAGGGTCTTCCTCCAAGTTTAAGGTTGGAGCATACCCATTGCTGGGACAGAGCATCATCAGCTGCATCATAAGCCCTGTCTCCAAACTTCCAAGCAAACAACAAGGCTGAAAATAAACCTTTTCTCTCCCTAACATGTCCATAGGTAGATGAAAGGACAGAGAATGGTTGCAGGTCTGTAGCTAGCTTCAAAAAAAGATGGATTTTTTGGGGGTGGGGCTTATGACAGCTTATAACACACGCCTGTTGTGACACAGAGGCAGGGCAGTCTGGGAAGTGTAATTTTACAAGCCAATAACTTAGATTCAGAGAAGCTTGATACATCATACTAGGCTTGTTCTCAGGCCTAGAAAACCCACCAATCTCCTTTCTCAGACCAATGATTCTTTCCAATCTCGTTGAGGGCAGGCTCAGGTTCTAGTTAATCAGAAAGACAACTGAATAGAATGGTCAGATTCTTTGTTACCTTCTGGAGCTCCCCAACTAGCCAGTTCTTTTCCTCAATGAGATGGGCACAGAGTTGCTGCTGAGAGTTCAGGACAACCCATAGTTCATGGGCTGCTTGTCTTGGCTTATTTTGGGTCCATTTCTTAGTAATTTCTTCAAACTTTTCCAAACTTGTTTTAGCTTCAGTGTTTAGCTTCTCTTGCCTGTCAGAAGAGGAGGAGAAAATTATCAAACTGTTTGGTGCTGGGACTCCCCATAAGAAATGACAAACACTATAGGGCATACAAAAATTAGAAGCATCCAATTAATTTGCTTACATTTTACTTAAACATTGTAATGCGACTTAAAAAGCTTGCCCTTCTCTCTGGATAAATTAAAGCAATTAGATCAATAACTTGGCCAAATTATTTTCAGCCCAGCAACCACTTCATGGTTTGCTTTATTCTGCTGGGTCCTAACTTTTACCCTTTTTTACCTTAGTAACATTTTACCTTCTTATGAGACGAGCCTCTGGGAAATGTGTACTCCACCCACAGTGGGTCATGTGTTCAAGTACTGAAAGCTGGAGAGTCAGTCCCAAGAAAGCAAGTGAATGAGCAGCAGGGAATTCCATCCCATTAAAGGCAGGTACTGGTATGAAGATAAAGTTTGAGAATTACGTCTCCTAAGAATGTAAAAAGTTACTTAAGTAAAAAAGGTTAAAAGTTTGGACCCAGCAGAATAAAGCAAACCGTGAAGTGGTTGCTGGGCTTAAAATAATTTGGCCAAGTTATTGATCTAATTGCTTTCATTTATCCAGAGAGAAGGGCAGGCTTTTTAAGTCGCATTACAATGGTAAAGTAAATTGTAAGCAAATTAATTGGATGTGCACTAGGCTTCTAATTTTTGTAAGTATTGAATTAATTTGGTCTCTAGTTGCACTCTGCGTGGATGTATACAATCCCATTTCTATATATATATAAAATACTACAGGGCTTCAGGAGACAGTCTGGATCCTAACTAGAAGGAGCCCGGGGACTGGAGACTTACAAGGTCAGAAGGGGAAAAAAGTCCCTCCTTACAGTACATTCAACTTTCATGGCCTTTTTAGGGCTGTTCATGAGACTAGAGATCTGGTTTTGCGTTCAGCTTGTGGAATACTGTAAAAACATTTTAAAGGTATAGTTTTCCTGAAAGTTGCCATGGAAACATGGAAATTACCCAGAAGACTCTGTTCCTTATTTGCATATGCCTGAAGGGGAGCTGTGAAGATTTATTCTCTCCCTATTAAATTTAGCAGCGACGTCTGTCTATAGGTGCTTCACACTGCATAACCAGAGGCCTGCACTACACTGATGATGGCTCAATAAAGCTGAAAGCGGTCTGAAGCTTTCTCTCTGCTTTTGCATTTAGCTCATGGAATACAGTAAAAGCCTCTTAGAAGGTGTGACATTTCCTAAAGAGCTACCATGGAAACATGGAAATTACCCAGAAATCTCTGTCCCTTATTTGCATATGATTAAGGGGAATTCTATTGCCTTATACTCTCCCTATCCTATTTAATTTATTAGTGACGTCTGTCCATAGGCCCTTCGCATTGTAAAACCAGAGGCCTACACTACACTGATGATGGCTCAATGAAGCAGAAAGTGGTCTGTAGTTGGCTCTCTGGTTTTGCATTTAGCTTGTGGGATGCTGTAAAAACCTTTTAAAAGGTATAGATTTCCTGAGAGCTGCCATGAAAACATGGAAATTACCCAGAAGTCTCAGTTCCTTATTCCCATATTATTGATTCTAAGACTGTAAATAATCCAGAATTCTAAGGTAGAGTTGTGAGTACAACACTGTAATGTGCAGCCCTGTGAGCTATTAACACCCTATGCATTGCCTGCTGGTCTGCTGGGCGTCACTGGGAGCCGTCTATATGCAGTGCCTGATTGACAGCCTCATTCAGGTGTTTTTGAAACTAACATTTTTAAATACAATTTGTGCAATAGATTGCGGGGGAGAAAACTATTTCCATTAACACGGAGGTTTGTGTTATAATCACCAGGGTACACACAGAGCAAACAAACTGGGGCCTTTAAAACGAGAGCAGGAATCATATGAAATTTGCAGTTTTCAAAGAGAGTTAAAACAGGATTCTGGGATTTGTAGTTTGAGGACACCTGGTTTGACTTCCCTGATCTTCTTTATGAGCGGAAACCCCAACCCACAGGCTTTTCGCATGGCTGGGGTCACTACCAAAAACCATTCTGTTCCACTGGGCTTGATTGCCCACTGCTCCTGGTACCTCAATCTCTTCAGTTCATCCTCTTCTGCCCTCCTCCGCATCTCTCTAGCATCACTTGCTATCTGGATGTTTGTCACCAGCTGGGATCCATCGCTAACAAGCTTACCGAGTCTCTGGGGTGAACAGTAAGAGAGACGGTTACACACCAGCTAATAACCCAATGTATTCATTCTTACAATCTGTCTCTAATATAGAGATTATTATTATTATTACACACCAGCTAATAACCCAATGTATTCATTCTTACAATCTGTCTCTAATATAGAGATTATTATTATTATTACACACCAGCTAATAACCCAATGTATTCATTCTTACAATCTGTCTCTAATATAGAGATTAAGATTATTATATTATTATTACACCACCAGCTAAAACCCAATGTATTCTTCTACAATCTTGTCCTCTAATTATATCAGATTATTATTACACACCAGCTACAACCAATGTATTCATTCTTACAATCGTCTTTAATATAGAGATTATTAATATTATTACACACCAGCTATATAACCTAATGTCTTCATTCTTACAATCTGTCTCTATATAGGGATTATAATTATTATTACACACCAGCTATAACCCTAATGTCTTCATTCTTCAATCTGTCTCTTATAGAGATTAAATTATATATTATTATTACACACCAGCTAAAAACCCAATGTATTCATTCTTACAATCTGTCTCTAATATAGAGATTATTATTACACACCAGCTAATAACCCAAGTATTCATTCTTACAATCTGTCTCTAATATAGAGTTAATATATTATTACACCACCAGCTAATATCCCAATGTATTCATTCTTACAATCTGTCTCTAATATAGAGATTATTATTATTATTCACACAACAATAACCCAATGTATTCATTCTTACAATCTGTCTCTAATATAGAGATTATTATTATTATTACACACCAGCTAATAACCCAATGTATTCATTCTTACAATCTGTCTCTAATATAGAGATTATTATTACACACCAGCTAATAACCCAATGTATTCATTCTTACAATCTGTCTCTAATATAGAGATTATTATTAACACCAGCAATACCCAATGTATTCATTCTTACAATCTGTCTCTATTATAGAGATTATTATTATTATTATTACACACCACTATAACCCATGTATTCATTCTTACAATCTGTCTCTATTATAGAGATATTATTATTATTATTACCACCAGCTAATAACCCAATGTATTCATTCTTACAATCTGTCTTTAATATAGAGATTATTAATATTATTACACACCAGCTAATAACCTAATGTCTTCATTCTTACAATCTGTCTCTATTATAGGGATTATTAATATTATTACACACCACTATAACCTAATGTCTTCATTCTTACAATCTGTCTCTAATATAGAGAATTATTATTACACACCAGCTAAAACCCAATGTATTCATTCTTACAATCTGTCTCTAATATAGAGATTATTATTATTTATTACACACCAGCTAAAAACCCAATGTATTCATTCTTACAATCTGTCTCTAATATAGAGATTTATTATTAACACCAGCTAATAACCCAATGTATTCATTCTTACAATCTGTCTCTAATATAGAGATTATTATTACACACCAGCTAATAACCCAATGTATTCATTCTTACAATCTGTCTCTAATATAGAGATTATTATTACACACCAGCTAATAACCCAATGTATTCATTCTTACAATCTGTCTTTAATATAGAGATATTAATATATTACACCCAGCTAATAACCTAATGTCTTCATTTTTACAATCTGTCTCTAATATAGAGATTATTATTACACACCAGCTAATAACCCAATGTACTCATTCTTACAATCTGTCTTTAATATAGAGATTATATTATTATTACACACCAGATAATAACCCAAGTATTCATTCTTACAATCTGTCTCTATTATAGAGATTATTATTATTATTATTACAACACCAGATAATAACCTAATGTCTTCATTCTTACAATCTGTCTCTAATATAGAGATTATTATTATTATTACACACCAGATAATAACCCAATGTATTCATTCTTACAATCTGTCCTCTATTATAGAGATTATTTTATTATATTACACACACCAGATAATAACCCAATGTCTTCATTCTTACAATCTGTCTCTATTTATAGAGATTATTAATTATATTACACACCAGCTAATAACCTAATGTCTTCATTCTTACAATCTGTCTCTAATATAGAGATAATTTTATTATTACAACACCAGCTATAACCCAATGTATTGTTTGTGAAGGTTCTCATTCATCCAGGTCATGGTATATCTTTGTATTCAATTAGATCACACTGGACTTGAAATGTAGTTCTTGAAGACGTTTCGCTAGTCTATCCGACTGGCTTTCTCAATTCAGAATGACTTGTACAAGAATCTGTGGCAATTATGTACCCTGGAGAATCCCAATTAGCAATCACCAGCCAGGTGTTAAGGGTGTGATTAGATAGTGGCTAAAGCTAGGTACACACCTAGCGATTTTTCCTCCTGACCGACCGTTCGATACTTTCGCACGGTCGGCCAGGAGGAAGGACTGTCGGTCGCGGCAAAGCAGCCCGCGTCCGATAGTCACCGCGACCGATAGTGCGGTCCATAGAGGACCGCACGATCGGACAAGGTTTTCCACCCTGTCCGTCCGAATCGACAAAGACGATCGAACGGTCGATCGGACATGGGCACATTCGGATTCGATAATTTCGGTCCGATCGACCGATACCTGAACTATCGGTCGATCGGACCGAAATCTCTAATCGTGTTGTACCCAGCTTAAGAGGTGTTTATAGGAAGCCCGAGTAAGGTGTTAAAACAGCATTGTACATGGCAGACAGTTGGTGTCGAACCCCCCCCCCTATTTAGGCTTGGTTTCTTTAATTTTCACATAAATGGCCTCCTTAACACCTCTCTTGAAGAACCAGTCAACGTTCCTTCGCCATATGTTAACATTACAATCTTCAAAGGTATGTCCTTTATCCTTAAGATGCAGATACACGGCTGAGTCCTGACCCGAGGAATTGGCTCTTCTGTGCTGGGCCATACGTTGATGCAGTTGCTGTTTTGGTCTCCCCCACATACAATCAGAGCATTCTTCACTGCACTGCACCGCATATATGATGTCGCTTTTCTTGTGTTTTTTGGTATTGGTTCTTTGTGGATGTACCAATTGCTGCCTCAGCGTGTTTGCTCGTTTTAAAGCAGACAGGGATACGATGTTTTTTTTGAAAATTCTTCTTAATTTCTCGGAGACCCCTGCTACATATGGGATGACCATGTTCTTCCTCCGTCTTGCTTTTCCCCCCTTCACTGTTGGTATTTGTGTTCTTTTCTTTCCTTCTACTTTCTTTTGACAAAGGCCCAGTCTGGATATCCACAAGTTTTAAGGGCTCCTCTGAATGTTTTCATTTCTTTAGCCTTCGCCTCTGTGCTAGTGGGGATGTTCTCGGCTCTGTGTTGGCAGGGTTCGATGACACCCAGCTTGTGATCTAAAGGGTGGTGGGAGTCAACATCAATACTGATCCGCCCCATTCCTTCCTGTAAACATGTGAACCCCTAGTCACCCTGCATCCTGGTAAGGCTTTCGCCAGGGTCCAGCTCTGTAATTACTGTCATAAAAGATAATGCCATAAGAAAGAGAGATACACAGACCGTCTAGATGAACAGTGTATCAGATGGGCCCTAGTAATGATGCTGTTATTAAAAATCTTAAAGGACAACCCCACTGTAAAAAATTACATTTTAGAAATGAAAATAACTTGGGGCAGGGAGTGTAGGATTGATTTTACATACCTCCCAATATAATTTTGTTGGGTAGCGCCAACACAAACAGTTTTCATCTGCCAGGTTGGTGTCCTGGTCTTTGCTCTATTAACGAGGAGGAATCTGGCAAAAGCAGTTTCCATTGTCCTGGCACTCCTCATAGGATAATATTGGGAGGTAAAATCACCAATCCTTCCTGCCAGACCCAGGTACTTTTCATTTTAACTGTTTTTTAAAACCTTTATAGCTCACTATAGTTCTCCTTTGAATGTAATTGACGACACTGAACTCCCCCCAACTTGTGTATAGGGTCATTAGACCAGAGTGGGAATTTGGTGTAGTTTTTCATTTAATCTAACTCAATAGCCTTACCTGCTGGCTGTCCTCTATCTGTTTATGGCTTTTCCTCAGATGTCCTGTCTGTTCATTAGAACCCATGAAATTGCCACCAAGGGCTTCCCTAGACAAAGAGGAAACAAATGATCTCGTACTGATTTTTTTAAAGTAGGGCTTTTAACAAATGGTTTTCTCCCTGACACTATTAAGCAATCCACAGAATGGTGTCAGCAAGAGCCTGGTAAACGTGTTGTATTGTCGGCCATAGCAGCTTTTCTAACAATTATTTAACATCTCTATGTATGCTTAAGTTTTCTGAGTGAAAAGGGAAAGTCTGTGCCTCTATAATACACCGTACAAGAATTGAGTGGGTGAGAGTAACTGCAATGACTTGAGGAGGGATCGATGTATATTGTTATTTCCCCAGAGCTGTCCTAAACTTTAGCTTTTCTGAACGATATAGTTTTAAAAATGTGTTTTTAAATAACCTTTATGGGGGCTCATTTCTTAGATTTTTCAAATAAATAAAACAAAAGGGTCTGTAATAACGCATACTTATATTTCAGACACTGGCAATTAAAAAGATGTATCGCTGGTCTTTCTATGTATTTCCTAATCAAAGATATACCTGTTTAAAGGGGAAGTGTGATCTCCATACAAGGGGAGTGGCCATGGGGGCCCACAATGAGAGAAAACACAGGGAAGAGGGTCTTCCTTGGTAAATCAAACTAGCATGTTCCGAGATCACTGAGCTACTGGGCGCGCAATAAGGATTCTGTCCTGAACAATTGTATTGCATATAGTGATAAAGTGTTTAATTAGCAGTTTCTGATTCAGAGAAAATGGATTTAACACACAGAGTGAGGACCTAAACGCCTGACTCGATCCACCCACATATTTTAATGAAAGGGCCAGGTCCCTACCTTTAAAATGAACCATCAACCACTCTCTACGTGCTGCACAGCCAAGATATGAAAAAATCCACTGATCAGAAGTTAGGGGGTAGGAGGTTCTGAATCTTGCGGTCACAAATACTAGTTCCTCCTTCTAATCTGTGGTTGGCCCATGCTCAGTGTAGGAGAAAGCAGAAGAAACCAGGAAGAGTCGAGTTACAGTGACTTAAGGAGCGTGGGAGGGGCACAGGGGGTTTCAAGGGACTGCAAGGGGAGGGCCATGGAGGCCCACAATGAGGAGGAAACACAGGAAGAGGGACTTCCTTGGTAAATCAACTGAGCATGTCCGAGATCACTGAGCTACTGGCAGCATCACAATAAGGTTTTCTGTCCTGAACAATTGTATTGCATATAGTGATAAGTGTTTAATTAGCAGTTTCTGAATCAAGAAAATGTATTAACACGCACATATGCACTTTTGAGATTTTACTTTTTTTTTTTTAAATAGAGACCGAAACCTTAAAGTAAAAAAAAATGCCAGCAGCTTTAAACTCTAAAAAATACAAGTATTCCAGGTCTGACCAGTTTTTGTAACTGCTGTTAAAGGGCACCAATTCTTTCCCCCTCCACTCCCTCCTAATAAAGCACCCAGCATGAGGACCTAAACGCCTGACTCGATCCACCCACTGTTCGGCCCGGGACCGACCACCAATACTGCAAGTGTCTTCCTATTGGTCAGGCCATGAGACTGAACCAGGAAGTGGTGCGAGCGAGCAAATCCTGTGTGAGGACCTAGCAGTTTATGTCCTCACCCTGGACACTACTGACCTGGAAGAGAAGGGGAGCTGGGCGGAGGTAAGTATAATTGTCCTTTAAGCTGATCCAGGTAGACATGACAATTTTTGTTATTTTCCTACTCCTGTTATATTTTTCAGGGAGTTTAGACTCTGATATTCATGTGGATGGAGTTTAGATATACTGACAGTAATCACTGCTACATTGAGACAGCACTGCTTTCTGTCATGTGATAGGGCAACTTTCAGGTATTTCATATGAAGAAGTCCTAACTACCAAACAACCAAACTTAAAGGAAAACTAAACCAAAATTTGTATACTTTTTAATCTAAAGGCACTCCCATTATAACCCCCCCAAGAGCAACAAACTAAAATACCCCTCTAGTTAATGGCATAAAGTAAATGTAAAAACATAACTGTCCGTATGTGCACTGTCTGGCCACTCCTTATGACTTCAGTTACATTCTCCCCTGCCTGATATGGATTGGCTATTTTCAGTATTTGGATTGGGCATGTGCATTACAGTGATTACACTGTGTGATACTGGAATGATGGGAAATAAAGCACAAGCCCTGTGTTAAAAAAGTTACATTTCCCAACACCTACAATCAAATATGAGGTGAGACACAGATTACTGCTTTTTTATCAAGGTGTTTCTGTCTTCTGATTCACTGTTGTTCTGAGGCTTTAGTTGTCCTTTACATGTGGTCTAATTAACCTGATCACATTATAATATAATTCAGGGAGATTCAATAAAAGTTATCGTTTAAAATGGTGCTAATTTTGCCCCATGTTAGCTTTCAAATGTTAAATAAGATCTGATTGGTTGGGGGCAAATTAGAACCCATTTTAAATGATAAGAACTTTTATTGAATACCCTGTAGTTTTTCCTGAGACTGACTGGCAGATAGTTTTATAGAAGCAGTAATTCATTCAAAAAAAAAAATAATTGTACTAACTTTCACAATAATGTCATCTAAAGGGAAAGCGTGGTATTGTTCAATATAATGTGTGCTCCACATTATCCACAATAAGAATTGTACTTTTTGCCTGGAAAAAGTGACAGACTATAACCAAATGGCAATTTACCGTCTCTTGGCTTCGTTTTTTGCTTCAAATAACGCAGCCTTCTAGCTTTCAATCCTCTCTTGCGGATTTTCTGAATCCACAGAAGGCCTTCATCCGTGTCATTTTCCATAGACATTGTCTCCTGTAAACAGCTCATGGTCTGATTAGGTCAGATCTATTATATGGATTCAGCCTTCTCTGTCCCAGGATACCAGTGTTCAGGTAATAAGAGAGGGACCAACCCAGGAGAGCTGTCATAAACATAACGATTATAGAGAATGAAACTCCATTATAGAGAGGAATGTAACACATCCGCTATCAGAACAATTACAGATTGATAACAGTTTATCACAATAAAATGTCACAAATATTTGTGAAACATCTTTTTCTTTGTTTTCCTATATAAATGTACCATTACAAACTCTGTAATACCCTCCAATGTAACAACTCCGTAATACCCCCTATGTAACCAACTCTTTAATACCCTCCTACGTACAAACCCCGTAATACCCTCCTACGTAAAACTCCGTAATACCCCCTATGTTAACAACTCTGTATAACCCTCCTACGTAACAAACCCCGTAACACCTCCACGTAACAAACCCCGTAATCCTTCAGTACAACCCCTAATACCCTCCTACTACAAACCCGTAATACCCTCTACGTAACAAACCCCGTAATACCCTCCTACGTACCCAACACCCCGTAAGACCCCTCCTACGTAACAACCCCGTAATACCCTCCTACGTAACAAACCCCGTAATACCTCCTACGTAACAAACCCCGTAATACCTTCCTACGTAACAACCCCGTAATACCTTCCTACGTACAACCCCGTACATACTTCCCCTACCAAAACCCCGTAATACCTTTCCTAACAACCCGTAATACTTCTAAACCCCGTAATCCTCCTACGTAACAACACCCCGTAATACCTTCCCTACGTAACAAACCCCGTAATACCCTCCTACGTACAAACCCCGTATACCTTCCTACGTAACAACACCCCGTATACCCTCCTACGTAACAAACCACCCGTAATACCCTCCTACGTAACAAACCCCGTAATACCCTCCTACGTAACAACCCCGTAATACCTTCCTACGTAACACAAACCCCGTCATACCCTCCTACGTAAAGAAAAACCCGATACCTTCCACGTAACAACCCCGTAATCTCCTACGTAACAAACCCCGTAATACCTTCCTACGTAACAAACCCCGTAATACCTTCCTACGTAACAAACCCCGTAATACCCTCCTACGTAACAACCCCGTAATAACCCCCTACTTAACCAAACCCCGTAATCCCTCCTACGTAACAAACCCCGTAATACCTTCCTACTAACAAACCCCCCGTATACACTCCTACGTAACAAACCCCTAACACTCCTGTAACAAACCCCCGTAATCCTTCCTACGTAACACCCCGTAATATCCTCCCTACGTAACAACCCCGTAATACATTCCTACGTAACAAACCCGTAATACCCTCCTACGTAACAAACCTCGTAAACCCATATCCTACGTAAAACCCCGTAATACCTCCTGCGTAACAAACCGCCGTAATCCCTCTACGTACCAAACCCCGGAATACCCTCCTACGAACAAACCCGTAATACCCCTCCTACGTAACAACCCCGTATACCCTGCTACGTAACAAACCCGTCATACCTCATACGTAAAAACCCGTATACCCTCCTACTAACAAACCCGTAATATACTCCTACGTACAAACCCGTAATACCCTCACGTAACATACCCCGTAATACCCTCCTGCCGTACATACACCCGTAATACCCTCCTGCTTAACATACCCCGTAATACCCTCCTACTAACAAAACCACCCGTAATACCCTCCTACGTAACAACCCCGTAACCTTCCTACGTAACAAACCCCCGTAATACACTCCTACGAAACCCCGTAAACCCTACGTAACAAACCCCGTAATACCTTCCTACGTAACAAACCCCGTAATAGCTTCCTACGTAACAAACCCCGTAATACCTTCCTACGTAACAAACCCCGTAATACCCTCCTACGTAACAAACCCCGTAATACCTTCCTACGTAACAAACCCCGTAACACCTTCCTACTACATAACATAACCCGTAATACCCTCCTGCGTAACAAACCCCGTAATACCCTCCCTACATAACAACCACCCCTTAATAGACCTAATGTATTCATTCTTACAATCTGTCTCTAATATAGAGATTATTATTACACACCAGCTAATAACCCAATGTATTGATTCTTACAATCTGTCTCTAATATAGAGATTAATATTATTATTACACACCAGCTAATAACCCAATGTATTCATTCTTACAATCTGTCTCTAATATAGAGATTAATATTATTATTATTATTACACACCAGCTAAAAACCCAATGTATTCATTCTTACAATCTGTCTCTAATATAGAGATTATTATTACACACCAGCTAATAGGTATTACGGGGTTTGTTACGTAGGAGGGTATTACGGGTTGTTTGTTACGTAGGAGGGTGGAGGTATTACGGGGTTTGTTACGTAGAGGGTATTACGGGGTTGGGTTTGTTACGTAGGAGGGTATTAGGGGTTTGGACGTAGGAGGGTATTACGGGGTTTGTTACGTAGGAAGGTATTACGGGGTTTGTTACGTATGGAGGGGATTACGGGGTTTGTGTTACGTAGGAGGGTATTACAGAGTTGTTAACATAGGGGGTATTACGGAGTTTGTTACGTAGGAGGGTATTACGGGGTTTGTTACGTAGGAGGGTATTACAGAGTTGGTTACATAGGGGGGGTATTACGGAGTTGTTACATTGGAGGGTATTACAGAGTTTGTAATGGTACATTTAATATAGAACAACAAAGAAAAAGATGTTTCACAAATATTTGTGACATTTTATTGTGATTAAACTGTATCAATCTGTAATTGTTCTGATAGCGGAGTGTACATTCCTCTTATAATGGAGTTTCATTCTATAATGTTATTTTTATGACAGCTCTCCTGGTTGGTCCTCTCTTTTATTACCTGACACTGGTATCGGGACAAGAGAAGGCTGAATCCATATAAATAGATCTGACCTAATCAGACCATGAGCCTGTTTACAGGAGACAATGTCTATGAAAATGACACGGATGAAGGCCCTCTGTGGATTCAGAAAATCCGCAAGAGAGGATTGAAGCTAGAAGGCTGCGTATTGAAGCAAAAATAACGAAGCCAAGAGACGGTAAATTGCCATTCTGGTTATAGTCTGTTCACTTTTCCAGGCAAAAAGTACAAATTCTTATTGTGATAATTGTGGAGCACACATTGATATTGAACAATACCACGCTTTCCCTTTAAGATGACATTATTTGTGAAATTTTATACAATATTTTTTTTTTTCTGAATGAATTACTGCTTCTCTATAAACTACTCTGCCACGTCAGTCTCAGGAAAAACTATCAGGGTTATTCAATAAAAGTTCTTATCATTTAAAATGGTTCTAATTTTGCCCCAACCAATCAGATCTTATTTTAACATTTGAAGCTAACATGGGGCAAAATTAGCACCATTTTAAAACGATATAACTTTTATTGAATCTCCCTGAATAATATTATTAATGTGATCAGGTTAATTAGACACATGTTAAAGGACAACTAAAGCCTCAGAACAACAGTGAATCAGAAGACAGAACACCTTGATAAAAAAGCAGTAATCTGTGTCTCACCTCATTTTTGATGTAGGTGTTGGGAATGTAACTTTTTTAACACAGGGCTTGTGCTTTATTTCCCATCATTCCAGTACACACAGTGTAATCACTGTAATGCACATGCCCAATCTAAACTACTGAACTAGCCAATCCATATCAGGCAGGGGAGCATGTAACTGAAGTCATAAGGAGTGGCCAGACAGTGCACATACGGACAGTTATGTTTTTACATTCTTTAATGCCATTACTAGAGGGGTATTATAGTTTGTTGGTTTGGGGGGGTTATAATGGGAGTGCCTTTAGATTAAAAGTATACAAATTTTGGTTTAGTTTTCCTTTAAGTTTTGGTTGTTGGTAGTTAGGACTTCTTCATATGAAATACCTGAAAGTTGCCCTAACATATGACAGAAAGCAGTGCTGTCCAATGTAGCAGTGATTACTGTCAGTTATATCTAAACTCCATCCACATGCATATCAATGATCTAAACTCCCTGAAAAATATAACAGAGTAGGAAAATAACAAAAATTGTCATGTCTACCTGGGATCAGCTTAAAGGACAATTATACTTACCTCCGCCCAGCTCCCCTTTCTTCCAGGTCAGTAGTGTCCAGGGTGAGGAACATAAACTGATGGTCCTCAACCATGGATTTGCTCGTTCGCACCACTTCCTGGTTCAGTCTCATGGCCTGACCAATAGGAAGACACTTGCAGTATTGGTGGTCTGGTCCCGGGCCGAACAGTGGGTGGATCGAGTCAGGCGTTTAGGTCCTCATGCTGGGTGCTTTCATTAGGAGGGGTGGGAGGTGGAAAGGAATGTGTGCCCTTTAACAGCAGTTACAAAACTGGTCAGACTGGAATACTTGTATTTTTTAGAGTTTAAAGCTGCTGGCATTTTTTTTTACTTTAAGGTTCGGTCTTCATTTAAAAAAAAAAAAAATAAGTAAAATCTCAAAAGTGCATATGTGCGGGTTAAATACATTTTCTCTGATTCAGAACTGCTAATTAAAAACTTATCACTATATGCAATACAATGTTCGGACAGAAACCTATTGTGCTGCCCAGTAGCTCAGTGATCTCGGACATGCTCAGTTTGATTTACCAAGGAAGTCCCTCTTCCTGTGTGTCCTCCTCATTGTGGGCCTCCATGGCCCCTCCCCTTGCAGTCCCCTTGAAACCCCCTGTGGCCCCTCCCACGCTCCTTAAGTCACTGTAACTCGACTCTTCCTGGTTTCTTTGCTTTCTCCTACACTGAGCAGGGCCAACCACAGATTAGAAGGAGGAACTAGTATTTGTGACCGCAGATTCAGAACCTCCTACCCCTAACTTCTGATCAGTGATTTTTTCATATCTTGGGCTGTGCAGCACGTAGAGAGCTGGTTGATGGTCTCTTTTAAAGGTAGGGACTGGCCTCATTTAAAATAGTGGGTGGATCGAGTTAGGCGTTTAGGTCCTCACCGTGTGTTAAATCCATTTTCTCTGATTCAGAAACTGCTAATTAAACACTTATCACTATATGCAATACAATTGTTCAGGCAGAATCCTTATTGCGCCGCCCAGTAGTCAGTGATCTCGGAAATGTCAGTTTGATTTACCAAGGAAGACCCCTCTCCTGTGTTTTCTCCTCATTGTGGGCCCCCATGGGCCTCCCCTTGTATGGAGATCACACTTCCCCTTTAAACAGGTATATCTTTGATAGGAAATACATAGAAAGACCAGCGATACATCTTTTTAATTGCCAGTGTCTGAAATATAAGTATGCGTTATTACAGACCCTTTTGTTTTATTTTATTTGAAAATCTAAGAAATTGGCCCCATAAAGGTTATTTAAAAACACATATTAAAACTATATCGTTCAGAAAAGCTAAAGTTTTAGGACAGCTATGGGAAATAACAATATACATCGATCCCTCCTCAAGTCCATTGCAGTTACTTCACCCACTCAATTCCTTGTACGGTGTATATAGAGGCAGACTTTCCTTTACTCACTCAGAAAAATTAAGCTACATAGAGATGTAAATAATTGTTAGAAAAGCTGCTATGGCCGACAATACAACACGTTACCGGCTCTTGCTGACACCATTCTGTGGATTGCTTAATAGTGTCAGGGAGGAAAACCATTTGTTAAACCCTACTTTAAAAAAATCAGTACGAGATCATGTGTTTCCTCTCTTGTCTAGGGAAGCCCTGGTGGCAATTCATGGGTTCTAATGAACAGACAGGACATTGAGGAAAAGCCATAAAACGATAGAGGACAGCCAGCAGGTAAGGCTATTGAGTTAGATTAAATGAAACAACTACACCAAATCCACTCTGGTAATGACCCCTATACACAAGTTGGGGGAGTTCAGTGGTCAATTACATTCAAAGGAGAACTATGTGCTATAAAGGTTTTAAAAACAAGTTAAAATGAAAAGTACCTGGGTCTGGCAGGAAGGATTGGTGATTTACCTCCCAATATTATTCCTATGAGGAGTGCCAGGACAATGGAAACTGCTTTGCCAGACTTCCTCCTCGTTATAGAGCAAAGACCAGGACACCAACCTGGGAGATGAAAACTGTTTGTGTGCGCTACCCACAAAATTATATTGGGAGGTATGTAAAATCAATCCTACTCCCTGCCCCAAGTTTTTCATTTTAAAATGTAATTTTTTACAGGGGGGTTGTCCTTTAAGATTTTTAATAACAGCATCATTACTAGGGCCCATCTGATACATGTCATCTAGACTGGTCTGTGGATCTCTCTTTCTTATGGCATTATCTTTTATGACAGTAATTACAGAGCTGGACCCTGGCGAAAGCCTTACCAGGATGCAGGGTGACTAGGGGTTCACATGTGTTACAGGAAGGAATGGGGCGATCAGTATTTGAGTTTGACTCCCACCACCCTTTAGATCACAAGCTGGGTGTCATCAGAACCTGCAACACAGAGCCGAGAACATCCCACTAGCACAGAGGCGAAGGCTAAGAAATGAAACATCTCCGAGGAGCCCTTAAAACTTGTGGATATCCAGACTGGGCCTTTGTCAAGAAGTAGAAGGAAAGAAAAGACACAAATACCAACAGTGAAGGGGAAAAGCAAGACGGAGGAAGAACATGGTCATCCCATATGTGCAGGGGTCTCCGAGAAATTAGAAGAATTTTCAAAAAACATCGTATCCTGTCTGCTTTAAACGAGCAACACGCTGAGGCAGCAATGGTACATCCAAAAGACCCATACAAAACACAAGAAAGCGACATCATATATGCGGTGCAGTGCAGTGAGATGCTCTGATTGTATGTGTGGGGGAGACCAAACAGCAACTGCCATCAACGTATGGCCCGCACAGAAGAGCCAATTCCTCGGGTTAGGACTCAGCGTGTATCTGATCTTAGGATAAAGGAATACCTTTGAAGATTGTAATGTTAACATACTGCGGAAGGAACGTGACTGGTCAAGAGTGGTGTTAAGGAGGCCATTATGTGAAAAAAAGAAACCAAGCCTAAATAGAGGTGGGGGGGTTCGAAACCAACTGTCTGCCATGTACAATGCTGTTTTAACACCTTACTTGGGCGTCCTATAAACACCTTAAGCTGGGTACAACGCATTAGATATTTCGGTCCGATCGACCGAAGTTCAGTGTATCGGTCGATCGGACCGAAATTATCGAATCCGAATGTGCCCATGTCCGAGCGACCGTTCGATCGTCCTTCGTCGATTCGGACGGACAGGGTGGAAAACCTTGTTCCGATCGTGCGGTCCTCTATGGACCGCACTATCGGTCGCGGTGGACTATCGGACGCGGCTGCTTTTGCCCGGACCGACAGTCCTTCCTCCTGGCCGACCGTGCGAAAGTATCGAACGGTCGGTCAGGAGGAAAAATCGCTAGGTGTGTACCTAGCTTAGCCACTATCTAATCACACACCTTAACACATGGCTGTGATATGCTAATTGGGATTCTCCAGGGTACATAATTGCCACAGATTTTGTACAAGTCATTCTGAATTGAGAAAGCCAGTCGGATGGACTAGCGAAACGTCTTCAAGAACTACATTTCAAGTCCAGTTGATTAATTGAATACAACCAGATATACATGACTGGATGAATGAGAACCTTCACAAACAATACATGGGGTATTAGCTGGTGTGTAATAATAAAATAATCTCTATATTAGAGACAGATTGTAAGAATGAAGACATTAGGTTATAGCTGGTGTGTTATATATTTAATAATCTCTATAATAGAGAAATTGGAAGAATGAAGACTTGGGTTAATATCTGGTGTGTAATAATAATAATAATAATATCATATAATAGAGAGATTGTAAGAAATGATACATTGGGGTTATTATCTGGTGTGTAATAATAATAATAATCTCTATATTAGAGACAGATTGTAAGAATGAAGACATTAGGTTATTATCTGGTGTGATAATAATAATAATACTCTATATAAAGAGACAGATTGTAAGAATGAACTAATGGGTTATTATCTGGTGTGTAATAATAATAATAATCTCTATATTAAGACAGATTGTAAGAATGAGTACATTGGGTTATTAGCTGGTGTGTAATAATAATCTCTATATTAGAGACAGATTGTAAAAAATGAAGACATTAGGTTATTAGTGGTGTGTAATAATATTAATATTCTCTATATTAAAGACAGATGTAAGAATGAATACATTGGGTTATTAGCTGGTGTGTAATATAATCTCTATATTAGAGACAGATTGTAAGAATGAATACATTGGGTATTAGCTGGTGTGTAATAATAATCTCTATATTAGAGACAGATTGTAAGAATGAAACATTGGGTATTAGCTGTGTGAATAATAATCTCTATATTAGAGACAGATTTGTAAGAATGAATACATTGGGTTTTTAGCTGGTGTGTAAAATAATAATAATCTCTATATTAGAGACAGATTGTAAGAATGAATACATTGGGTTATTAGCTGGTGTGTAATATATCTCTATATTAGAGACAGATTGTAAGAATGAAGACATTAGGTTAGCTGGTGGTGTGTAATAATATTAATAATCCCTATAATAGAGACAGATTGTAAGAATGAAGACATTAGGTTATTAGCTGGTGTGTAATATATTATAATCTTATATTAAAGACAGATTGTAAGAATGAATACATTGGGTTATTAGCTGGTGGTAATAATAATAATAATAATCTCTAATAGAGACAGATGTAAGAATGAATACATTGGGTTATTAGCTGGTGTGTAATAATAATAATAATACTCTATTAATAGAGACAGATTGTAAGAATGAAACATTGGGTTATTAGCTGGTGTGTGTAATAATAATCTCTATATAGAGGACAGATTGTAAGAATGAATACATTGGGTTATTAGCTGGTGTGTAATAATAATCTCTATATAGAGACAGATTGTAAGAATGAATACATTGGGTTATTAGCTGGTGTGGTAATAATAATAATAATCTATATTAGAGACAGATTGTAAGAATGAATACATTGGGTTATTAGCTTGTGTGTAATAATAATAATAATCTCTATATTAGAGACAGATTGTAAGAATGAATACATTGGGATATTAGCTGGTGTGTAATAATAATATTAATCTATATTAGAGACAGATTGTAAGAATGAATACATTGGGTTATAGCTGGTGTGAATAATAATCTCTATATTAGAGACAGATTGTAAGAATGAATACATTGGGTTTTAGCTGGTGTGAATAATAATAATAAATTAATCTCTATATTAGAGACAGATGTAAGAATGAAGACATTAGGTATTAGCTGGTGTGAATAATAATTATAATCCCTATAATAGAGACAGATTGTAAGAATGGAGACATTAGGTTATTAGCTGTGTGTGTAATATATTAATAATCTCTATATTAAGACAGATTGTAAGAATGAATACATTGGGTTATTAGTATGGTGTGTAATAATAATCTCTATATTAGAGGACAGATTGTAGAATGAATACATTGGGTTTTTAGCTGGTGTGTAATAATAATAATATATTAATCTCTATATTAGAGACAGATGTAAGAATGAATACAATTGGGTTATTAGCTGGTGTGTAATAATAAATAATCTCTATATTAGAGACAGATTGTAAGAATCAATACATTGGGTTATTAGCTGGTGTGTAATAATAATCTCTATATTAGAGACAGATTGTAAGAATGAATACATTGGGTATAGCTGGTGTGTAACCGTCTCTTTACTGTTCACCCCAGAGACTCGGTAAGCTGTGAAGCGAGGATCCCAGCTGGTAACAAACATCCAGATAGCAAGTGATGCTAGAGAGATGCGGAGGAGGGCAGAAGAGGATGAACTGAAGCGATTGAGGTACCAGGAGCAGTGGCAATCAAGCCCAGTGGAACTGAATGTTTTTTGGTAGTGACCCCCAGCCATGCGACAAGCCTGTGGGTTGGGGTTTCCGCTCATAAGAAGATCAGGGAAGTCAAACCAGGTGTCCTCAAACTACAAATCCCAGAATCCTGTTTTAACTCTCTTTGAAAACTGCAAATTTCATATGATTCCAGTCTTGTTTTAAAGGCCCCAGTTTGTTTGCTCTGGGTGTAACCCGGTGATGATACACAAACCTCCATGTTAATGGAAATAGTTTCTCCCCCGCAATCTATGCCACACATTGTATTTAAAAATGTTAGTTTCAAAAACACTGAATGGGCGTCAATCAGGCACGCAATAGACGGCTCCCGTGACGCCCAGCAGACCAGCAGGCAATGCATAGGGTGTTAATAGCTCACAGGGCTGCACATTACAGTGTTGTAATCACAACTCTACCTTAGAATTCTGGATTATTTACAGTTTAGAATCAATATATGGGAATAAGGAACTGAGACTTCTGGGTATTTCCATGTTTTCATGGCAGCTTCAGGAAATCTATACTTTTAAAGGTTTTACAGCATCCCACAAGCTAAATGCAAAACCAGAGAGCCACTACAGACCACTTTTTGGCTTCATTGAGCATCATCAGTTGTAGTGGAGGCTCTGGTTTACAATGCGAAGGGCTATGGACAGACGTCACTAATAAATTAAATAGGATAGGGAGAGTAAAGGCAATAGAATTCCCCTTAATCATATGCAAATAAGGGACAGAGATTTCTGGGTAATTTCCATGGTTCCATGGTAGCTCTTTAGGAATGTCACACCTTCTAAGAGGCTTTTACGTTATTCATGAGCTAAATGCAAAAGCAGAGAGAGAAAGCTTCAGACCGCTTCAGCTTATTGAGCCATCATCAGTGTAGTGCAGGCCTCTGGTTATGCAGTGTGAAGCACCTATAGACAGACGTCGCTGCTAAATTTAATAGGGAGAGAATAAATTTCACAGCTCCCCTTCAGGCATATGCAAATAAGGAACAGGAGCTTCTGGGTAATTTCCATGTTTCCATGGCAACTTTCAGGAAAAAATATACTTTAAAATGTTTTTACAGTATTCCACAAGCTGAACGCAAAACCAGATCTCTAGTCTCATGAACAGCCCTAAAAAGGCCATGAAAGTTGAATGTAATGTAAGGAGGGACTTTTTCCTTCTGACCTTGAAGTCTCCAGTCCCCGGGCTCCTCTAGTTAGGATCCAGACTGTCTCCTGAAGCCCTGTAGTATTATATATTAGAAATGGGATTGTATACATCCACGCAGAGGACAACGAGAGACCAAATTAATTCAATACTTACAAAATTAGAAGCCTAGTGCACATCCAATTAATTGCTTACAATTTACTTTACCATTGTAATGCGACTTAAAAAGCTTGCCCTTCTCTCTGGATAAATGAAAGCATAGATCAATAACTTGGCCAAATTATTTTAAGCCCAGGAACCACTTCACGGTTTGCTTTATTGCTGGGTCCTAACTTTTAACCTTTTTTAC
This sequence comes from Hymenochirus boettgeri, assembly GCA_019447015.1. Classification (NCBI taxonomy): domain Eukaryota; kingdom Metazoa; phylum Chordata; class Amphibia; order Anura; family Pipidae; genus Hymenochirus; species Hymenochirus boettgeri. The sequence goes on from CM033473.1 coordinate 295,882,471, forward strand.
TTAAGTAACTTTTTACATTTTAGGAGACGTAATTCTCAAACTTTATCTTTATACCAGTACCTGCCTTTAATGGGATGGAATTCCTGCCTCATCACTTGCTTTCTTGGGACTGACTCTCCAGCTTTCAGTACTTGAACACATGACCCACTGTGGGTGGAGTACACATTTCCCAGAGGCTCCGTCTCATAAGAAGGTAAAATGTTACTAAGGTAAAAAAGGGTAAAAGTTAGGACCCAGCAGAATAAAGCAAACCATGAAGTGGTTGCTGGGCTGAAAATAATTTGGCCAAGTTATTGATCTAATTGCTTTAATTTATCCAGAGAGAAGGGCAGGCTTTTTAAGTCGCATTACAATGGGAAAGAAAATGTAAGCAAATTAATTGGATGCCTCTAATTTTTGTATGCCCTGTAGTGTTTGTCATTTCTTATGGGGGTCCCAGCAACAAAACGTTTGATAATTTTCTCCTCCTCTTCTGCAGCAAGAGAAGCTAAACACTGAAGCTAAAACAAGTTTGGAAAAGTTTGAAGAAATTACTAAGAAATGGACCCAAAATAAGCCAAGACAAGCAGCCCATGAACTATGGGTGTCCTGAACTCCTCAGAGCAACTCTGTGCCCATCTCATTGAGGAAAAGAACTGGCTAGTTGGGGAGCTCCAGAAGGTAACAAAGAATCTGACCTTCTTCAGTTGTCTTTATGATTAACTAGAACCTGAGCCTGCCCTCAACGAGATTGGAAAGAATCATTGGTCTATGAGAAAGGAGATTGGGGGTTTTCTAGGCCTGAGAACAAGCTAGTATGATGTATCAAGCTTTGAATATTAAGTTATTGGCTTGTAAAATTACACTTCCAGGTGCCCTGCTCTGTGTCACAAACAGGCGTGTGTTATAAGCTGTCATAAGCCCCCCCCCAAAAATCATTTTTTGTGAAGCTAGCTACAGACCGCAACATTCTCTGTCCTTTCATCTACCTATGGACATGTTTGAGGGAGAAAAGGTTTATTTCAGCCTGTTGTTGCTGGAAGTTTGGAGACAGGGCTTATGATGCAGCTGATGATGCTCTGTCCCAGCAATGGGTATGCTCAACTAAACTTGGAGAAGACCCTTAGTGCTAGCGATGACACAGTCACAGTACTAGCAGGAAAAACACCCTTATATGCTGTAACTTTGGATAGACTGCAGCTAGAAGCATGATCTGGCGTTTACTTTAAAGGTAGAAGTGTTCCCTTTTAAAGAAAAGCCACTTATATGGCGACCACAGTTCCCCTTTAACCGCTCTAAGCTTTACCTGTCAGGTGGTGCCAGGTATGACTATTATGAAAGGTGTTTCTTTATCCATCTATCCAGTTAAAGGTATTGTCTAATGGTTCTAGATTATCCATAAATATCCAATAATAAAGCACTGTAAGAAAAAGTTCCAGTACCTTTATGTGTCCACATCGCAACAACGTTTTAGGGAATAACTGCCCTTTCTCTGGGTGTATTTATACATTAGAAAGTTTACTAGGTACTTCATACTTTGCTTGCAATCCACCTCAACAAAGCCCTCAACATAAACCTTGAAACAACCATTAGCTGTGCACATGCCTGTAAATGGGCAACAAAGACACCATTCAATAAAAAGATGAACATGTGCCTTGCTGTTAATTTGCCTCAGCCAATCAAATGAACTTTTTACTGGTCTACTAAAGAAAAATTTGATATCCATTTGATGGCTGCTGCAGATTTAGAACACAAGCAAAATGTTGCAGTCCAGGTCCAGTGCCTTTCATTATCAGAATAAAGTTATACATTTCGTGAAAACAACCGAGAGTAAACTTGACCTTCTTTAGGAGTTAAAAAGAAAGGACGAACAGTATGTGAAAGATCTGAAAAGACAGGGGAGGATATTGACCTGCTGGTAGAAAGGATGGAGGAAACAGGTTAGGAGTTTAACCAAGGCTACCGCAGGAGCTCTGCAGATCGAGGTAGGAATACAATATAATATTATACAACAATAAACACCCTGCCCTATATATTTCTTTTAACCACTGTTAAATCTTTCCAAATGTTTTGCCTGTGCAAATAAAATGAGACATAATCAATACAAAAAGTGATAGATAGAAAACCTTGTTTGCTATGAAAGGTTTATTTTAGCAGATACAGTCACATATCATTAAAATTCTCACTGAACTATATCATGATGATTTATTATACAGTATTTTCATTCGGTGTTCGGAAACCTAAAGTGCTGACATTCTCTCGTTTAATCATTTTCTATATCTTTATTTATGTTCTTCCCGTCCGCTTCCCTTCTGGGTTGCCTTAGAGTTAGTAAGTAGCCAGGCTTGTAATCATCTTACATGACCGAAGCAGGCGAGCATTTATTGCACTAGTAATCTACAGTTCTATGGATATTCTTTCCCTTTCTCACAGAAAGCCTTTGAGGGACGAACAAAACTTTTGAATGTCCATGTAAAAAAATGGGAGCAGGAATGCAGTCCCGCAGAGACAAGGAGGTAAGGGGGCCCTGGCAATGTCCCTGGATGTGATTGGTGTGTTCCTCCAGATATAGTAAACATACCCCACTCTCCAGTGCCTCTTATGCAGTAGCACCACATGTAATTACTGCTATAACAGTCTGTAAGAAATGAATAATGAATGAGATTCTGATTGCAGGGCCTCTCAGCGTAACATAAGCATATTTCAATGACATTGTTAAATAGAGGCTGCCTTATGTTTTATATGTCCAGTATCTGTGTTAGATCAGTTAATCTGACTAGATACTGGAAAATCAAATAGGGCCTGAAGCGCACTCCTCATAAGAATTCCAAAATGTATTGAAAACCACACATCAAAGACACAACGTTTTGGGGGAATGTGACCCCTTCTTTCAGGTGATCCAGAAGTTTGTGTGCATAAGAATCTTGTGTTGAATTGCTGCAATTGATACCATGACCTGGCTATTTAACACACACCCTTGCGGAGATCATTTGATTGGAACTTTTCCCCTTTCCCTTCAGCTGGAGGGTCTGATGAACCGGATTGAAGAAGGTAGAGGAGTATGAGCACCGCTGAAGCAAACTGCGAGTTCAGGACGGGGAGGAGTACAACAGGTTAAAATCAAACAGGAGACCGAGGTACAGGTAGGTCATTTATTTTAATTGAAATACATGATGTTGTCTTGGCTGTCATCGCTGTCTAAGAGTTACCGTATAAATTGCAGGTTATTATATAGTGGTCTCAAATTAAACATCAACTTTTGGCTTCCAGGCCCCAATAAGGTTTTATGTGTCCTCACTCAGCTCCTACAGCAACAGCTGCAGCAGATGAAAGCTACTAACAGCTAAACCAGAGAGAAGCTGAGTACAACTTCCAGGTGTTAAAGAGCGAAGACTGAGAAGAGGAAAAACACATTACCAAGTCACAGCAGAAAAGAAAGATAACCCGGTACATGATTGGGCACTGCCTGAACCAATCACTTTACTGCAAAGTACAACTGCCATATCTTAAAGGGTACTCCACTCGTTTTTAGAAGTTTTGGGAATCCCGTTCATTGAAGAACAGGAGGTAAAGAAGCTGTGCTTACCTTCCGTTCTTCAATAGAACACACAGGAGCCAGGAGAGAAGGTAAGAAACTTACCCGCTCGCTCGCTCCCCCGGCGCAAGTCTGACAGGTCCCGACGGACCTTGTCTTCTATGCGCATGCGCGATCTATGTGCATAGAAGACAAGGTCCGTCGGGACCTGTCAGAATAACTGCCGGGGAGCGACGCGAGCGGGTAGTCTACAACCTTCTCTCTGGCTCCTGTTTGTCTATTGAAGAACGGAAGGTAGGCACAGCTCCTTTACCTCCCGTTCTTCAATGAAATGGATTCCCAAAACTTCTAAAAACGAGTGAGATACCCTAATCTCTGGTGTGCTACCAGTGAACCAGAGCAGAAATCCAAACTTTCCTGTTCAATGGAAAAAGATATCACACCATAGGATACTGAATACATGGAACATGTCAATATTTGTACTGAGCTTACACGCGTGTGGTCAGCAGGTTGTGATTGGTTAAAAGCGCGGAGGTTGCAGTTACTCTTATGGTATATTGAATAAAAACTGTCATGAGGGGCACTGGGCATTTATTATTATTAGCTCTAGGAAAATAATTGTACATGTAGCTACGTGTGCCATTTTGCCTGCGTTTTTACTTACTGCTATTGTAATGGTTTAGTTTGCAGGACGTCTTGAACAACCTAAAGTTAAACAGGCCAAACAGATCAAACAATACAAGAGGAAAACCAATCCTTGGCTGATGACTATATGAGGATAGTGGAAACAGTATAAGGATCTTCAGAAGAAGATGTGGTTGGTTTTTCTGTACTGTCTGTGTGTAGTTAGCCAATCACTATGCAGCCTCCTGTGAGTGTCTGTGAGCAAAGCACCAATTGGCTCATATAAAATGGATAAAAACCGAGTCCAGTTATTATGTCTTTACTGTCCAGGGTGGTTTCTCTTTACTACCATCGATAAACAATTCCACTTCAATTGGTTTCAAATACAGAGTTCTGTATTTTCTATGGATTTTCCCTTTCATGCATTTGCTGTACTGTAACTTCTGTACACAGTTAGGGAGAAAACCATTGAACTTTGTCATAGGGAAACAAGAGAGAAGCTCCCACACCTCATATATAAATATATTAAAAATACATGTCTGGAGTAAGCATCCCTGATGTTTGTAATATCAATAGTAATCAGTATGATGCTCTACCCGTAAAGTAATAGAAGTACAGAGACACGTGTAAACTGTGCCTGCCTCAAGTTTAAAAACCCTGATCTTTCTGGCAGGCATTTTGATGTTTGTTGAAACAAAGATGTTATGAGGACATTTGGCTGATGAATGAAGAGGAGGTTAAGAAGCTGATGCAGAAAGCCCTGGAAGCAGACGGATCCATCAGGAACAGGCAGTTGGGGTTACCCTGGGAAGCCCCAAATCTTTGGTTCATGGACAATGTGGGCCATTGGTGGCACAGCCAAAACCCAAAAAACGGCTACTAAGTTGGCGCAGGATAGTGATGTCATCCACAGGTGAGAGGGGATAGATAGTGTGTCATGCCAAGGTTAGAGGAGATAGGAAGTGATCTCAGTAATCCTGAGATGAGAAGTGATGTAAAGTAATGTCATCCACAAGGAGAGACTTAAAGGGTGTGATGTAATCCCTAGGTGGAGAGAATGTCAGTGTGCTGGTTTATAGGTTATCTGATTGGGATGGTTCTCTTTGCTGGTAACAGCAACACAGCAATGTGCAAAAAACCTCTTTGTAGATGCTATTAAAGTATATGCCCACCTCCATGGTGTGTCACACGTCATCATCATCATGTTGAAAAGATGCCATACAATAAAATAAAAGAAATTCTAATTTGGTTAATTGATTATATTCAGTTCAGATTAGTGAGAATTCCCACATAAATGAGGTTACCTGAAATGGGTTTATGAAGAAAGGTTGTGTAGATTTCATGTGTTAGGGCACTGACACCCACCATCTACCTTGTAAAATAATCTCATCATTACATCTCAGGGCAAGACGTCCTGGGGGGATCACACCATGAAACTCACCAAAACCGAGCGTTTCTCCTCCGTGCAGAATATAAACACGTCTTGGAACTGTGTGTGATGAATCGGTAAGGGTGAATGAATTAGTTGTGTTATAAGGATCTGGAACTAATACCTCAACCAGTGATGTCATAGTTCCACAGCAAATGGATCAATATCGTCATTTGTTGCAATTTCCCTTAGTTGCATTACTGTAGTAATATTAATTATGCAAATTTAGCTTCTGGCAGTTGTTTACATACCAGTGTTATTGTTGGCTCTGCATTTACATGCAAGACAACATTTTGGTCTTTTTCCAGTAACATGAAACTTGCTGATCGATAAATCAGACTTGAAATAGGATTGGGGCAGGTTTTAACCTGCGAGCACCAAGCCATACAATAATGAAGAGAAGGAAATATCCCCTTATGTTCAGAACCGCTAGATCTCGCTCCATGTAGTCAATCAAGGTGCTGACATCACAACCATGGATGACTGCTGGTTCACTGCTTCCCCCTCTGCAAATGCTCAAGCCAATAAATGGCTCATGAGCAGAGTTGGTTACAAATTAAAGTACCGTATTACTGAGTATAAACCGTCCCGAGTATAAACCGATGGGTACTCAGTTTTTAGGGGAAAAAAGTAGGAAAAACCACACTGACCGTGAGTGATAAACCGAGGGGGGATATTTGCCACTAAAGATGTGTTGGAAACTACAACTCCCAGCTGTTATTGCTGGGAGTTGTAGTTTTCAAAACATCTTAAGTTGCAAATATCTACAAATAAGAGTAAAAACCTTCTTTATGTGTGCATACTGTATGCACAAATATAGGAGGATTTACCCTAGCAAGTATTTGCCACTAAGATGTTGAAAATAACACCCCACCCAATAAAGCATTGCTGGGAGTTGTAGTAGTCAACATCTAAGTGGCAAATACTGCAATAGGGTAAACCTCCTATATTTGTGATAACAGTATGCACAAATAAGAAGTTTTAATCCTATTTGTATGGATTGTTCTATTAAGTGTGTCCTGTAAATAAAGTAAATGTTGTCATTACTTGTCCGGTCGGCCGGCGACCGCATCCTTCTCCAACAGCCTCTGCGACATCGGATGATCACTACCCCGGCGCCTTCTACTTTGCGTGCCGGGGTGAGTGACATCAATCCGATGCGCAGCGGGATGTGAGCGGTTGCGGATCGTGCGGCCGCGGGACAGGTAAGGGAAACATTGACCTCGAGTGTAACAACGAGGTAAGATTTTCAGGCTTTTTTTTAAAGCCTGAAACCTCGGGTGTGAACTCGAAGTATATACGGTTAATAAAATGATGAGGATAGGCAGTTGGGGTTGCAGGCAGATAACTGACAAGTCAGCAATTTATGTTCTAAGGGAGACATGCACTTTAAGGGTAACTAACCACAGCAAAACTGAACCGACGTCAGGATAACTTGATAAAAACAGTAATCTGTTGTCTTACCTCTCACTTTTGCTCCAGGCGCTGGGAAATTTACCTAATAACATATGGTTTGTGCTTAACTTCTCAGCATTCTAGTATCGACAGTTTGGTCAACGACCATTATGTTCTGCACATGCTCAGTTCCTCGATATGGACACAAAACTTGTTACAGTTGGTCACACCCATTAATAATCTCTAGCCTATCCTTTTACAGGACCGTAAAGAAAGAAGAAGCATGTGGTGAGGTCCGGAGGTGTGGTCAGGCACTGCACATACCACACAGATATTCATACAGTTCTTTGCTCTTAACAGAGTTTACTAAAGTGACATTTAGGTATTGGTGTTTTAGGGGGTTGTTTCTCGATTTGGATAATAAAAAATTGGTGAGTTCTCCTTTATTTGGTGATAAAATGCTTGTACTGCTCTTTTACTGTTACAGGGATTCCTGATAGAAGACAAAGTTGTCCGTTGCTCTCCCACTGGTAAGGTGACACAACCTTATTAACTAGACCTTCTATTTTGGGTGGTAGTTTTATTGACAACATTACAGAGGAAGGTGCATCTAACCACGCTGACACTGGGATCGTTTCACTCTTAAGACCTTTCATAGGGCCTGGATTGAAGTTGCAAGCTAAATAACCCATGTATTCATTCTTACACAATCTGTCCTCTCATATAGAGATTAATTATTACTATTATTACCACCAGCTCAAAACCCCCAATGTATTTCATTCTTACAATATGTCCCTCTAACTAAGATTATTATTAAACCCCAGCTAATACCCAATGTATTCATTCCTTACAATTCGTCTCTACTAATTATAGAGATTATTATTATATTATACACCCAGCTATAACCCAATTGTATTCATTCTTACAATCTGTCTCTCATTATAAGATTATAATATTAATTACAAACAACACCAGCTACTACCCAATTATTCATTCTGACAATCTGTCCTGTTAATATAGAGATTATTAAATATTATTACACACCAGCTAATAACCTAATGTCTTCATTTTTTACAATCTGTCTCTAATATAGAGATATTTTACAACAACACCCAGCTAATAACCCAATGTACTCATTCTACAATCTGTCTTAATATAGAGATTATTATTATTTTACACACCAATCTAACCCAATGTATTCATTCTTATAATCTGTCTCTATTATAGAGTTATTATTATTATTATACACACCACAATATAACCTAATGTCTTCATTCTTGACAATCTGTCTCTAATATAGAGATTATTATTATTATTACACACCAATAAATAACCCAATGTATTCATTCTTACAATCTGTCCTCTTATTATAAGTTAGTTTATTATTACACCCAGATAATAACCCAATGTCATTCTTCTTACAATCTGCTCTATTTATATAGATTATTAATATTATTACAACACCAGCTAATACCCTAATGTCTTCATTCTTACAATCTGTCTTCTAATATAGAGATTATTATTATTATTACAACCACCAGCTAATCCACCCAATGTAATTGTTTGTTGAAGGTTCTCATTCATCCAGGTCATGGTATACTATTGTATGCACATTATATCAACCTGGACTTGAATGTAGTTCTTTGAAGACGTTTCGCTAGTCCATACCGACTGGCTTTCTCAATTCAGAATGACTTGTCCAAGAACTGTGGCATTATGTACCCTGGAGAATCCCAATTAGCATATCACACGCCAGGTGTTAGGGTGTGATTAGATAGTGGCTAAAGCTAGGTACACACCTAGCGATTTTTCCTCCTGACCGACCGTTCGATACTTCGAACGGTCGCCAGGAGGAAGGACTGTCGGTCGCGGCAAAAGCAGCCGCGTCCGATAGTCACGCGCACCGATAGTGCGGTTCCATAGAGGACCGCACGATCGGACAAGGTTTTCCACCCTGTCCGTCCGAATCGACGAAAGACGATCGAACGGTCGATCGGACATGGGCACATTCGGATTCGATAATTTCGGTCCGATCGACCGATACACTGAACTATCGTGTCGATCGGACCGAAAATCTATCGTGTGTACCCAGCTTAAGAGGTGTTATAGGAAAGCCCAGAGTAAGGTGTTAAAACAGCATTGTACATGGCAGACAGTTGGTGTCGAACCCCCCACCCTATTTAGGCTTGGTTTTCTTTAATTTTCACATAAATGGCCTCCTTAACACCTCTCAATCTGAACCAGTCAACGTTCCTTCGCCAGTATGTTAACATTACAATCTTCAAAGGTATGTCCTTTATCCTTAAGATGCAGATACACGGCTGAGTCCTGCACCGAGAATTGGCTCTTCTGTGCTGGGCCATACTTGATGCAGTTGCTGTTTTGGTCTCCCCCACATACAAATCAGAGCATTCTTCACTGCACTGCACCGCATGATGTTCGCTTTTCTTGTGTTTTGGTATTGGGTTCTTTGGATGTACCAATTGCTGCCTCGCGTGTTTGCTCTGTTTTAAAGCAGACAGGGATACGATGTTTTTTTTGAAAATTCTTCTTATTTCTCGGAGACCCCTGCTACATATGGGATACCATGTTCTTCCTCCTGTCTTGCTTTTCCCCCTTCACTGTTGGTATTTGTGTTCTTTTCTTTTCTTCCTTCTACTTCTTTTGACAAAGGCCCGTCTGGATATCCACAAGTTTTAAGGGCTCCTCTGGATGTTCATTTCTTTAGCCTTCGCCTCTGTGCTAGTGGGGATGTTCTCGGCTCTGTGTTGGCAGGGTTCGATGACACCCAGCTTGTGATCTAAAGGGTGGTGGGAGTCAAACATCAAATACTGATCGCCCCATTCCTTCCTGTAACACATGTGAACCCCTAGTCACCCTGCATCCTGGTAAGGCTTTCGCCAGGGTCCACTCTGTAATTACTGTCATAAAAGATAATGCCATAAGAAAGAGAGATACACAGACCAGTCTAGATGAACAGTGTATCAGATGGGCCCTAGTAATGATGCTGTTATTAAAAATCTTAAAGGACAACCCCACTGTAAAAAATTACATTTTAGAAATGAAATAACTTGGGGCAGGGAGGTGGATTGATTTTACATACCTCCAATATAATTTTGTTGGGTAGCGCCAACACAAACAGTTTTCCATCTGCCAGGTTGGTGTCCTGGTCTTTGCTCTATTAACGAGGAGGAAGTCTGGCAAAAGCAGTTTCCATTGTCCTGGCACTCCTCATAGGAATATATTGGGAGGTAAAATCACCAATCCTTCCTGCCAGACCCAGGTACTTTTCATTTTAACTGTTTTTTAAAACCTTTATATGCACTATAGTTCTCCTTTGAATGTAATTGACCACTGACTCACTCCCCCCCAACTTGTGTATAGGGTCATTAGACCAGAGTGGAATTTGGTGTAGTTTTTCATTTAATAACTAACTCAATAGCCTTACCTGCTGGCTGTCCTCTATCTGTTTATGGCTTTTCCTCAGATGTCCTGTCTGTTCATTAGAACCCATGAAATTGCCACCAGGGCTTCCCTAGACAAGAGAGGAAACCAATAGATCTCGTACTGATTTTTTTAAAGTAGGCTGTTTAACAAATGGTTTTCTCTCCCTGACACCATTAAGCAAATCCACAGAATGGTGTCAGCAAGAGCCTGGTAACGTGTTGTATTGTCGGCCATAGCAGCTTTTCTAACAATTATTTAACATCTCTAGTGCTTAAGTTTTCTGAGTGAAGTAAGGGAAAGTCTGCTGCTCTATACTACACCGTACAAGGAATTGAGTGGGTGAGAGTAACTGCAATGACTTGAGGAGGGATCGATGTATATTGTTATTTCCCATCCAAGCTGTCCCTAAACTTTAGCTTTTCTGACGATAATAGTTTTAATAATGTGTTTTTAAATAACCTTTATGGGGGCCATTTCTTAGATTTTTCAAATAAATAAACAAAAGGGTCTGTAATAACGCATACTATATTTCAGACACTGGCAATTAAAAAGATGTATCGCTGGTCTTTCTATGTATTTTCCTAATCAAAGATATACCTGTTTAAAGGGGAAGTGTGATCTCCATACAAGGGATGGCCATGGGGGCCCACAATGAGGAGAAACACAGGGAAGAGGGTCTTCCTTGGTAAATCAAACTGGCATTTCCGAGATCACTGAGCTACTGGCGCGCAATAAGGATTCTGTCCTGAACAATTGTATTGCATATAGTGATAAAGTGTTTAATTGCAGTTTCTCTGAATCAGAGAAAATGGATTTAACACACAGAGTGAGGACCTAAACGCCTGACTCGATCCCCCACATATTTTAAATGAAAGGCCAGGGTCCCTACCTTTAAAATGAACCATCAACCACTCTCTACGTGCTGCACACCCAAGATATGAAAAAATCACTGATCAGAAAGTTAGGGGGTAGGAGGTTCTGAATCTGCGGTCACAAATACTAGTTCCTCCTTCTAATCTGTGGTTGGCCCATGCTCAGTGTAGGAGAAAGCAGAAGAAACCAGGAAGAGTCGAGTTACAGTGACTTAGAGGAGGCGTGGGAGGGGCCACAGGGGGTTTCAAGGGACTGCAAGGGGAGGGGCCATGGAGCCCACAATGAGGAGGAAACACAGGGAGAGGGACTTCCTTGGTAAATCAACTGAGCATGTCCGAGATCACTGAGCTACTGGGCAGCACAATAAGGTTTCTGTCCTGAACAATTGTATTGCATATAGTGATAAGTGTTTAATTAGCAGTTTCTGAATCAGAGAAAATGTATTTAACGCACATATGCACTTTTGAGATTTTACTACTTTTTTTTTTTTTTTTAATATGAGACCGAAACCTTAAAGTAAAAAAAAATGCCAGCAGCTTTAAACTCTAAAAAATACAAGTATTCCAGGTCTGACCATTTTTGTAACTGCTGTTAAAGGGCACCAATTCTTTCCCCCACTCCACTCCCTCCTAATAAAGCACCCAGCATGAGGACCTAAACGCCTGACTCGATCCACCCACTGTTCGGCCCGGGACCAGACCACCAATACTGCAAGTGTCTTCCTATTGGTCAGGCCATGAGACTGAACCAGGAAGTGGTGCGAAGCGAGCAATCCTGGTGAGGACCTAGCAGTTTATGTCCTCACCCTGGACACTACTGACCTGGAAGAGAAGGGGAGCTGGGCGGAGGTAAGTATAATTGTCCTTTAAGCTGATCCCAGGTAGACATGACAATTTTTGTTATTTTCCTATCTCTGTTATTTTTTCAGGGAGTTTAGATCATGTATTCATGTGGATGAGTTTAGATATACTGACAGTAATCACTGCTACATGGAACAGCACTGCTTTCTGTCATAGTTAGGGCAACTTTCAGGTATTTCATATGAAGAAGTCCTAACTACCAACAACCAAAACTTAAAGGAAAACTAAACCAAAATTTGTTACTTTTTTAATCTAAAGGCACTCCATTATAACCCCCCCAAGAGCAACAAACTATAAATTACCCCTCTAGTTAATGGCATAAAGTAATGTAAAAACATAACTGTCCGTATGTGCACTGTCTGGCCACTCCTTATGACTTCAGTTACATGTCTCCCCTGCCTGATATGGATTGGCTAGTTTCAGTAGTTTAGGATTGGGCATGTGCATTACAGTGATTACACTGTGTGATACTGGAATGATGGGAAATAAAGCACAAGCCCTGTGTTAAAAAAAGTTACTTTCCCAACACCTACATCCAATATGAGGTGAGACCAAATTACTGCTTTTTTATCAAGGTGTTCTGTCTCCTGATCACTGTTGTTCTGAGGCTTTAGTTGTCCTTTAACATGTGTCTAATTAACCTGATCACATTAATAATTTAATTCCAGGGAGATTCATAAAAGTTATCGTTTAAAATGGTGCTAATTTTGCCCCATGTTAGCTTTCAAATGTTAAATAAGATCTATTGGTTGGGGCAAATTAGAACCCATTTTAAATGATAAGAACTTTTATTGAATAACCCTGAGTTTTTTCCTGAGACTGACGGGCAGAGTAGTTGTATAGAGAATCAGTAATTCATTCAAAAAAAAAAATAATTGTATAACTTTCACAATAAGTCATCTTAAAGGGAAAGCGTGGTATTGTTCAATATCAATGTGTGCTCCCACAATTATTCACAATAAGAATTGTGTACTTTTTGCCTGGAAAAAGTGAACAGACTATAACCATAATGGCAATTTACCGTCTCTTGGCTTCGATTTTTTTTGCTTCAATACGCAGCCTCTAGCTTCAATCCTCTCTTGCGGTTTTCTGAATCCACAGAAGGGCCTTCATCCGTGTCATTTTCATAGACATTGTCTCCTGTAAACAGGCTCATGGTCTGATTAGGTCAGATCTATTTATATGGATTCAGCCTTCTCTGTCCCAGGATACCATGTCAGGTAATAAGAGAGGGACCAACCCAGGAGAGCGTCATAAACTATACGATTATAGAAATGAAACCCATTTAGAGAGGAATGTAACACATCCGCTATCAGAACAATTACGATTGGATAACAGTTTATCACAATAAAATGTCACAAATATTTGTGAAACATCTTTTTCTTTGTTTGTTCCTATATTAAATGTACCATTACAAACTCTGTAATACCCTCCAATGTAACAACTCCGTAATACCCCCTATGTAACCAACTCTGTAATACCCTCCTACGTACAAACCCCTTAATACCCTCCTACGTAACAAACTCCGTAATACCCCCTATGTTAACAACTCTGTATAACCCTCCTACGTAACAAAAACCCCGTATACCCTCCTACGTAACAAACCCCGTAATCCTTCTACGTAACACCACCCCGTAATACCCTCGTACTTAACAAACCCCGTAATAACCCTCCTACGTACAACCCCGTAATACCCTCCTCGTAAACACTCGTAAACTACCCTGCCTACGTAACAACCCGTAATACCCTCCTACGTAACAAACCCCGTAATACCTCCTACGTAACAAACCCCGGTATACCTTCCTACGTACAAACCCCGTAATACCCCTCCTACGTACAACCCCGTAATACCTTCCTACGTAACAACCCCGTAATACCTTCCTACTTAACAAACCCCGTAATACTTCCCTACAAAACAAACCCGTAAACCTTCCTACGTAACAAACCCCGTAATACCTTCCTACGTAACAAACCCCGTAATACCCTCCTACGTACAAACCCCGTAATTCCTACGTACAAACCCCGTACACTCCCTCCTACGTAACACAACCCCGTAATACCTCCTACGTAACAAACCCCGTACATACCCTCCTACGTACAAACCCCGTAATACCTTCCTACGTAACAAACCCCGTAATACCCTCCTACGTAGAAAAACCCCCGTAATACCTTCCTACGTAACAAACCCCGTAATACCTTCCTACCCGTAATACCCCTCTAACAAACCCCGTAATACCTTCCTATAACAAACCCCGTAATACCCTCCTACGTCAAACCCCGTAATACCCCTAGTACAAACCCCGTAATTACCCTCCTACGTAACAAACCCCGTAATACCTTCCTACTAACAACCCCGTAATACCCTCCTACGTAACAAACCCCGTAATACCTTCCTACGTAACAAACCCCGTAATACCTTCCTACGTAACAAACCCCGTAATAGCTTCCTACGTAACAAACCCCGTAATACCCTCCTACGTAACAACCCCGTAATACCCTCCTACGTAACAACCCCGTAATACCTTCCTACGTAACAAACCCCGTAATACCCTCCTGCGTAACAAACCCCGTAATCCTCCTACGATACCAACCCTAATCCCTCCTACGTAAACAACCCCGTAATACCCTCCTACGTACAAACCCCGTATACCCTGCTACGTAACAAACACCGTCATACCTTCCCTACGTAACAAACCCGTATAACCCTCCTCTACTACCAACCCTGTAATACTTCTCGTACAAACCCGTAAACCCTCCTACGTAACATACCACCGTAAACCCTACCGCCGTAATATACCCCGTAATACCCTCCTGCTTAACATACCCCGTAATACCCTCCTACGTAACAACCCCGTAATACCCTCCTACGTAACACAACCCCGTAATACCTTCCTACGTAACAACCCCCGTAATACCCTCCTACGTACAACCCCGTAATACCTTCCTACGTAACAACCCCGTAATACCTTCCTACTAACAAACCCCGTAATAGCTTCCTCCGTAACAAACCCCGTAATACCTTCCTACGTAACAAACCCCGTAATACCCTCCTACGTACACAACCCCGTAATACCTTCCTACGTAACAAACCCCGTAACACCTTCCTACTACATAACATAACCCGTAATACCCTCCCTGCGTAACAAACCCCGTAATACCCTCCTACATAACAAACCCCGTAATACCTTCCTACGTAACAAACCCCGTAATAACCCTCCTGCGTAACAAACCCCGTAATACCTTCCTACGTAACAAACCCGTAATACACTCCTCGTAACACACCACCGTAAATCCCTCCTACGTAACAAACCCCGTAATACCCTGCTACGTAACAAACACCGTAATACCTTCCTACGTAACAAACCCGTAATACCCTCCTACGTAACAAACCCCGTAATAGCTTCCTACATAACAAACCCCGTAATACCCTCCTACGTAACATACCCCGTAATACCCTCCTGCGTAACATACCCCGTAATACCCCTCCTGCGTAACATACCCCGTAATACCCCCTACTTAACAACCCCGTATACCCCTCCTACGTAACAAACCCGTAATACCTTCCTACTAACAAACCCCGTAATACCCTCCTACTAGACAAACAAAAACCCGTAAATTAACTTTCTACTAACAACCCCCGAATACCCCCCTACGTCCAAACCCCGTATAGCTTCCTACGTAACAAACCCCGTAACATACCCTCCTACGTACAAACCCCGTAATACCTTCCTACGTAACAACCCCGTATACCTCCTACGTAACCAACCCCGTATACCTTCCTACTAACAACCCGTTAATACCTTCCTACGTACAAACCCCTAATAGCTTCCTACGTAACAAACCCCGTAATACCTTCGCTACTTACACAACCCCGTAATACCTCCTACGTACAAACCCAGTAATACCCTCCTACGTAAAACCCCGCTAATACCGTTCTACGTAACAAACCCCGTAACCGTTCCTACTACATACATAACCCTTAATACCCATCCTGCGTAACAACCCCGTAACCACCCTCCTACTAACAAACCCCGTAATACCTTCCTACGTAACAAACCCCGTAATACCTTCTACGTAACACACCAAACCCCGTAATACCTTCTACGTAACAAACCCCGTAATACCTTCCTCTTAACAAACCCCGTAACCTTCCACGTAACAACCCCAATACCCTCCTACGTAACAAACCCCGTAATACCTTCCTCGTAACAAACCCCGTACACCTTCCTACTACATACATAACCCGTAATACCCTCCTGCGTAACAACCCCGTAATACCCTCCTACATAAAACCCTATACCTATCCTCGAACAAACCCCGTAATACCCTCCCTGCGAACAAACCCCGTAATACCTTCCTACGTAACAAACCCTAATACACTCCTACGTACACAACCCCGTAATCCCTCCTACGTAACAAACCCCGTATACCCTGCTACGTAACAAACCCGTATCCTTCCTACGTAACAACCCGTATACCTCCTACGTAACAACCCCGTAATAGCTTCCTACATAACAAACCCCGTAATACCCTCCTACTAACATACCCCGTAATACCCTCCTGCGTAACATACCCCGTAATACCCTCCTGCGTAACATACCCCGTAATACCCTCCTACGTAACAAACCCCGTAATACCCTCCTACGTAACAAACCCCGTAATACCTTCCTACGTAACAAACCACCCGTAATACCCTCCTACGTAACAAACCCCGTAATACCTTCCTACGTAACAAACCCGTAATACCCTCCTACGTAACACACCCCGTTAGCTTCCTACGTAACAACCCCGTAATACCCTCCTCACGTACCAACCCCGTAATACCTTTCCTACGTAACAACCCCCACCGTAACCCTTCCTACTACATAACATAAACCCGTAATACCCTCCTGGCGAACAACCCGTAATACCCTCCTATGTAACATAACCCCGTAATACCTATGCTGCATAGTTTGCTAGGAATTTAGTGCAGTCTGTGTCTTGCCTCTAATTGAGATGGAATCATTGTCGAATCGTCCAAGACTTTTGCCACCACCTCACTAGTCCTGCAGGACCTATTAGGCCACAGACACCAAACAGACCCACTTTCCATGGTATTATATATCTCTCTCCTCTCCCTCCCATCCCGTACACCCGGTCTCCATCCAAAACCTACAGCTTACCGGCTCACGGTTGATGTTAGCATCTCCCGTTGCTAAGAGAACTCGTTGTAACCAATGCACAGCCTTCCCCCGCCTATGATTGTTTCCCAGAAAAAAAAGCTATGCGATTGATAGCTAACGCTACCTATCATCGGGCTGGATTTCGGGGAAGTGTGCGGGTGACTGCGGTGATTGGTTAAGGCTTTAGGTGAAGGGAGGAGTCAAAGTCCTCAGTGGGGAAGATTGAATATAGGTGAAAGCTAGTTCCCAGTTGCTGGAGGAGGGGCGGAGCATTTCAGACATGTGATCAGTGCACATGAAGGGGCGGAGTTCGACCTTTTAATACCTAAGCACCAGAGGAAAATAGCTGTGATTTATGTGGTTTACCGGTTATACTGTTTTTTTTTCTGTGTATAAAGCAGGTATGTTCCCTGAATTGAGTAATGGTGTAGTATAACAGCGAAACATGTCACATTTTTGGGGGTTCATAAATGTGTGTCCACCAGATTGATTTACCTCGTGTAAAGATAAATTTAATTTCAAATGTATGTTAACTTTGCACATGTCGTGGCTGGGGGGGTTTAGGGGTGGCAAGGGAAAGCACTTTGTGTCGTGGCTGGGGGGGTTTAGGGGTGGCCAGGGAAGCACCATGGTCGTGGGCTGGGGGGTTTAGGGGTGGCAAGGGAAAGCACATGGTCGTGGCTGGGGGGGTTTAGTGGGTGCAAGGGAAAGCACATGGTCGTGGCTGGGGGGGTTTAGGGGTGGCAAGGGAAACACATGGTCGTGGCTGGGGGGGTTTAGGGGTGGCAAGGGAAAGCACATGGTCGTGCTGGGGGGGTTGATGGGTGGCAAGGCAGCACATGGTCCGTGGCTGGGGGGTTTAGGGGTGGCAAGGGAAAGCACATGGTCGTGGCTGGGGGGTTTTAGTGGTGGCAAGGGAAAGCCACATGGTCGTGGCTGGGGGGGTTTTAGGGGTGGCAAGGAAGCACATGGCCGTGGCTGGGGGGGGTTAGGGGTGGCAGGGAAAGCACATGGCCGTGGCTGGGGGGTTAGGGTGGCAAGGGAAGACACATGGCCGTGGCTGGGGGGTTTAGGGTGGCAAGGAAGCACCGGCCGTGGCTGGGGGGGTTAGGGTGGCAAGGGAAAGCACATGGCCGTGGCTGGGGGGTTAGGGTGGCAAGGGAAGCACATGGCCGTGGCTGGGGGGGGTTTAGGGGTGGCAAGGGAAAGCACATGGCCGTGGCTGGGGGGTTTAGCGGGTGCAAGGGAAGCACATGCCGGGCTGGGGGGCATGGGTGACCCAGGTCTTGCTGAAAAAAAAACGCTGTTGTACACATTTCATCTTACGCCGTCCTCAGGATATAATATATTCTGAGGACGGCTATTAGCTGAACACGCGTATATACTGCGTTATTTTTCTTAAATTGGGAGATGGCCTTCGTTCATTCCATTTTTATATATAGATAATTCCCGGGCACACTGTTTTCAAACAGCAAAACTATTTTATCACATTTCACTGACGCACAGGTCATTGTCATCAGATGACAATACTCTGTGCGTTGTCGAAACACTGATAAAATAAAATAGTTTTTTGAAACCAGTGTGCCCAGGAATTGCCCCGGGAATTATCTATTTTGGAGCATGTATGGTGTAATGTGGGTTTACACTACCTGGTGGCATCTGGATTGTGAAGATTATTCTGTGATAAGTGCAATAAGTCCCAACTGTGTGTGTATGTATGTGTATATAATACGGGTAGCCCACAACAAGACTTGTAACAAAAAAACAATTTTTTGTATTTATGCCAATATTCCCAATATTATGTGTTAGTCTAATGGCAAATTTCTATTGTAATATCAATTCGTAAAGGCTGACCAATTAAAAATTTCTGTTAGGCTCTGGCATAAAAATGAGCCATGAAGATACTGTTAACATAACAGGAAAATGGAAATGATCCCCAAAAAGGTGGTAATACAAACCATTTATGTGTGAAATGTCATGATGAGGTGCTCTTAAATAATCAGAATTATTTGTTGTTGTTTCTTATAGGTTTGGAGGAAGTGAGTCTGAGAGAATCTCCCCCTAAAAATGTTCGGTCAAATTTTTTTTAGAAGGTGTACATACTCTTTAATAGACTTTTTTAATCTGCATTTTCATTAATAAGTATGCCTTTATTAGCCACACTTGTAAACACAATGCATATTTTAATGCGGTAGATCAAGTTTAGTTCTTGAAGACTTTTTTGCAAATTCTCCAACTGGGCTTTCTCAATTCAGAATGACTTGTACAAGAATCTTGGGCAATTATGTACCCTGGAAATCCCAATTAGCATAATCACAGCCAGGTGTTAAGGGTGTGATTGGATATGGCTAAAGAGGTGTATAGGAACGCCCAGAGTAAGGTTCAAAACAGCATTGTACATGGCAGAAATTTTGTGTCAAACCCCCCACCTCTATTTAGGCTTGGTTTCTTCTCTTTTTCGGCCAAGAAAGTGTTGAACAGGTTTAGATTAACTTTTTGGAGATGCCCTATGGCAAGACGACCACTACTGCAACTACTGCAGGGACACTGTTAGGCATTCTTGGACTTATAACATAGTTTATTATAGAACATCAACTTTATTGGATGGGACTTTCTTCTGGTGTGACTATCCCTAAATAGAGTTTGCATTGGTTATAAATGAGTGAGTGTATAAAAAAGTGCACCACAAGGGCATCCAAAAGAATCTCCATACAGCCTACATCTATCAGCATTTAACTCTTAAGATGAATGCAAAGCTATATACTAACACTTTGGAGTGCTGACATTCTGTTCACTTAAACTTTAAAAACCTTTATTGCATGCTCTCTTTTTTTACAAGGTAGCTAGATCCACCTTCAACAGGTTCCAACACTGCAATTTACCATTTCCTGGTGAATCCATATGGGATTATTGATGCATTTTCGTGGCATCACCTTGTTTTAAGAAAACAAATATATTCTGCTTCGTCAGTAAAAAAAACATGAGTGGAAAAGAAACCCATGTCTAAAAAATATTGTGTACAAATTGGGACTAGATGTCCACCAAAGAGAAACAATCATTTGTAGCTTGTTTTTCCAGATATTTCAGAACATAACCATGCAACTAGTGGAGAGGTAACTTTCTTATAATAATATTCCTTGGAGTAAAGTAAGGGCGACATATATTACAATGAACATATCACTCTTGTTAACATCCAATTTTTCTCCTCAAACGCCTTCAGGGGGACCCGGAACCAGGGGTTAAAGTAATCACCTCACTTTCAGGAGCGCGTGACACTTTAAAGAAAACTTGAGCTCCAGTGCTCCTCCCCTCTATATTACCTCACCAGCACCCGAAGCTCCTTCAGTTTAAGTGTCGGTGCTTCAGAGTGACTGACCTTCTCCCCTTTTGGACCTGCAATGGAGCCGGTTGTAGCGGAGCATAGTCCCGTCTTCCCTACTGTGGCATTGGGCAGTGGAACCTCCCTGTAAGGTACGAATGGCTGGCCATCATGACCCGCGGGTTCTAAAATGGCCAGGTCCCGCCCCTTCCCGATGGGCGGGCAAACCAGCGGTCATCCGCTGCTTATCCGCAACATCCCTCAGGCTGGATCTCCCTCTTGGGCTGGCGGGTGCTGACTTCTAAAATCTCCCCGTGCTTTTCCTTGGAGGCGGGAACTTCTGTCACTCCATTCCCGGTTTCCAACCTTTCTCTCGCTGTGCCTCTGCAACCTGTAGCTTGGCACACGGAGCCTTCTACTCTCGCAGTGTCACTCCGGGACCACTTTGTGGACCATGATAGTGCCCAACCAGGATTCTCAAGCCCATGCAGATTCTATGAAGTATGTAATGATAATGAAGTAGTGCTGCTAGTGTTAGGTGACGTTGGGAACCATATCCTCCAGGCTGCTCTAACGTAAAATAAGGTCCAATGGCACCATTGCCCTGGCCTGGAGCCCGCACTGCAGATATTTGTTTTTTTAACCGAGTTCATGTATGAAGACACACGATGGATTAAAATTCCTGGTACCGATCAGCCATTTGTGTGTGCCCCGACTGATCCTGTGGCCCAAGAAATTTTGCCACATCATCTGTTAATGAGTTAGATTAGCCATAAATTTTCTATCTATGACCATTGGAATCCTATACTGTTGTGTACTTTCATGTTTGTGCAGTTTACAGAGTGTAGTCTTAATCATATTAGTTAAAACTCTCTTTTAAAGGTTTGTAACACTTTAAAAAATATATAACACAAAGATGCTGTGCTGCCTCAGTAATTAAAGTATATGTCACTTGAAAGTTAAGCTTTACTCCTGGTCTACAATCAATATACGGACAAGGTCCACACATTGCAAAACTTAACCTCTTGTATCCCTATCAGCGAGAACTGAAATGTCCGACCGGTCGCTTGGTGTGTTCCACAAGCGCGTTTACACAGATAATGCGTGCTACCGCATGGATTTTCAGTTCTGGCTGCAGTGATATCCGAAAGTTTAGTTTCTTCAATAGTGTGGACCTGACTGCTTCCTGTGATATTTAATTGTAACTCATGAGGTAAAGCCTTAAACCGGACGGTCTTCCCATCACTACATTAATATTTACTTTTACAATGAACTATTCCTTTAAAGTCGTGCACGGATTCATGATCATGTTGCGTGAAATTTTAACTGTAGGCTCGGGCAGCTGCATGGTTATCAAAATAAATTCAACTTGTTTAGGTAGAAAGGAGCTGGGCGCTGCATGCCTATTCACCAGGGCTGTGCTGTGGATTTCTGTAAACATTTAAAACATCCAGCGATTGCTTAGCTAAATACTTGGTGTAGAATCAATTTCTCCAAGCAGCAGCCCTTTGTCATTTCTCAGGGGAATCTCTCCTAATATGTTTAAAAATAATAGATTTGTTTTTAAACTGTTAGATGCAAATTTTTCTTTAAAATTTTCATTTACTTTAATTGTTTTTTTGTATTACAGTTGGGCCAATTTTAAGAAATTATCCAAAAGTCTAAAAAAGATAACAGAACTGTAACAGAGTGGCATTAGAAAAGAGAGATAAAAGGTTTACTGATAACTTTTGTTTAGCAAAGAGCTTTTTCCTGGTGTTGAACCCAAACTAACAAGGCGTTGATTTATCTACATTGAAGATATCTCAACAATCTGATAGTATTAAACATGATCAAAGTATTCCGCTCTTGATCACAAATGTATTGCCTCGTATCTCAATGGAAAAAAAGGATTTTTCCAAATAGCAGTATCTTTGCCGTCCATATTCCTCTAAGCGAGGTGCACAGATGAAGTTAATTTTCTGTTTTGCTACCAAAACTAAATGGCAGAAAACCGCTAAGCTTATCCGGAAATGATATTAGCACTACTTGATATGCACTATAAGAACAACAGATATGCTCTTATCCTTATAACTTTCAAATGTGTGCTACTTAATTGTAGGGTGCATTGGTGATTTCAGCACAAGAACCGAATTTATTCAGGATGGCTTGTAATGCTTATTGAAAGATTGGGAATGCAGATATTGGAATCCTAAAAGCTTCATGTTGACTTTTGTATGGAGGAGATCAATTCCACTCAAAACACGATTTTGAAGGTAGGATAATTTTCACTTTAATAAATGGTGATTAATATTCAATTTCAACATTGCTAAAATACATACATGTGATATGTCAGTTTTATTTGAACAACCCCTTTATTTTCTATATTTCTAACCACTTTTAAATCATAAAAAAAGTAATATATTCGTAATTCTGAACTTTAAATCGTTTTTTTTTTTTTTTAAGATTCATTATAAAACTGATTTCCATCGAGAAAAAGCGTTGACAGAGTGGCTCAAACAAAAAAGAACAACGGACTACGGAAAACAAAAAACCTGTTAATTTCAATTGTTACGAACTGTTTGCCTGGCAACAACACAGAGTATATGAGAGAGCTCTCAAAAATTTAATTTGTTCTAAGAAGGAAACGTGCACCTTAATTTAGAACTGTTTTTTTAAACAAATTTCCAGACAATCAACCGTTAGTCATAATTCGTTTTTTGAGCTTTGAAAGGCCAACTTTCTTTCAAACAATTGGGTTAAATGAAAGCCTGCAGTATTTTTTTTTTTTATGAGCAGATAATCCCATTTCTTTGACGGGAGTCTAGAAATTACAATTGGGTGAATGTTCGAACTTCCCTGCTCTAGTAGGGTGAGTGACATCATCTGACCTCTGCCCCGCCTGGTGGTGAAGCACTGCTCATTAGGACTAAAGGATCACCTGTATTGCCTCAATGCTTTTATCAAAAAAAATGTCTTTAAAAAAGTAAAGGTATGCTTGCCCTCCTATATTTTTCCCCCTGAATTTTGAGCCCCTCTCTGTCTTCAATTAGCCTTCATCAAGCCCTCTGGAAGGGGGTAGTAACAATTCTGTCTGTCCTCTATTGTCACTCAAGCTAGCAAGCATGCAGAGAACACTCGTGCATCCACCCTTGTATTGCTATAGGCTAGTATTCAATGCCCAACCAACAGTTTCGTTTGTTTGGCCGATAAGAGAGAGGTTGTTTAACAGAGCATTCCTACCGCCAATGACAATGATATGGTTAATGATGGACCCCTGGCTGTCTATGAGTGGGGGCTGTTAGCATTCCATCTTGCTGTGTGATATCTAAGAGGGCAGCACCCGTAATGAGATAAGTGATTTCATCTGCTGGAAGTGTGGACTGTATGGGGGTGATGGTTTTTTGGTTTCTTTTCCTTTAAATGCTGGGAAATTGGGAAAAGTGCTTGGGGAACACAATTTACTTTTGAGCCAATTAATTGCTGGCAGAGACAGGCTGAAAACTGGAATTGTTCAAGCAGGAAGTAATATTGTTGACCTTTCCAGCAATATCTTCTCACATTTTATCTAGAGATGTGATTTGGTTGTATTTTGAAGTGTGATGAAGGTTTTTTTTAGCTAATTCTTACTAGTTTTGGAAGAATTGGGGTCACGTTACCTTACAGGATAAGTGCACTGTAAAATAAAGTTTAGTTTCTTTGCCAAGCTGCAGTTTTAAAAATAAACGGTTTCCATATGTTTTTTTGTCCCCCTATACCCATCCATAGCCACCGCATGTGTCCTTGGACAGTTACTGCATCTTGTTTACTGGTTTGATGGATGTTAAGTCTGCCCCTCTGAGATTTCCTCTGCTTGAGTCCTCAATGGTAATAGCTGATTTACATGGTCAAACGGAACTCTAGGGCATTACTTTATGCCACACTCGGCAGGAAGGACCTCCGCTACCCCACTATGTAACAGCATATTCCCATTGAATGGCTAGATTCCCGACGTCTGGAGGCAGGACCTCCGCTACCCACTAGGGAACGAGCATTATTCACATTGCAAAGCTAGATCCGCACTCTGCGGGAGGCGCCTCCGCTCCCGACCCCACTAGGACTAGCATTCACGTTGAAATAGAGCTAGGATTCTTCTGCAACTCTGCAGTGAGGACCATCCTTTTCCCCTCCATATACAAGTGAATAGTTATGTGTGCTGACCTCCGCTACCCCCCCCTGGGAACTACATATTCACATTGAAATAGCTAATTCCTGCACTCTGCAGGGAGATGTCCCTTTATTTGCCACTCCATGGTAAAAGTGAATATGTCAGGTAGTGCTGCCCTCCGCTAACACCCCACTAGTGAACTAGCATATTCCCTTGAAATGACTGTTCCGCACTCTGCAGGAGTGACCCTCCGCTACCACCCCACTAGGAACTAGCATATTCCCATGAAATGGCTAGATTCCACCTCTGCAGGGAGGACCTCCGCTAACCCACACTATGAACTAGCATTTCCTCCTTGAAATGGCTAATTTCCGCACTCCTGCATGGGAGGACCCCTCCGCTACCGGGGCCCCCACTAGAACTGCATATTCCCATGATATGGCTAATTTCGCACTCTCAGGTAGGAGGACATCCTCCTTTATGATGCCACTCCATATACATTGAATGTAGGTATGGCTGACCCCGCTATCCCACTAGGAACTAGCATATTCCCATGAATGGCTAATTTCCCACTTCCCTGCGAAAGGACCTCCTTTATGCCACTCATCATAAAAGTGAATGAGTCGGTAGGCTGACCTCCCCGCTACCCCACTAGGAACTAGCATATTCACATTGAAATAGCTAGATTCTGTACTCTGCAGAGGCCTCCTTTATGCCACTCCATACAAATGAAATTTTAGTTAGTGCTGCCCTCCGCTATCCCACTATTGACTAGCATATTCCCCAATGAAAATGGATAGATTCCGCACTCTGCGGGAGACCTCCCTTTCATGCCACCTCCATCAAAGTGAAATGTTAGGTATGCTGACCTCCCTATCCCCACTATTAACTAGCATTTCACATTGAAATACTAGGATCCGCACTCTGTCAGGGAGGACGCTCCTTTTATGCCCAATCGCATATAAAGTGAATTTACGGTTAGTTGCTGACCTCCGTCTATCCCACTAGAACTAGCATATTCCCACATGAATGGCTAATTCCGACTCTGCAGGGAGGACCCCTTTATATATGCCACTCATGTAAATGAATATGTAAGGTAGTGCTGACCTCCGCTACCCCACCTAGGAACTAGCATATTCACAATTGAAATGGCTAATTCCCACTCTGTCAGTGAGGACCGTCCTTACCCTACCCACTAGGACAGCATATTTCACATTGAAATAGCTGATTCCGACTCGCAGGGAAGAACCTCCCCTATCCCATGGGAATCTGTCACGACCGATGATATAAGTGCGAACCCGAGCTCACTTCTTGTGCTGTTCTAATTGCACCGAGCTCGCTTCTTGGCGCTGTTCTATTGCACCGAGCTCGCTCTTCTTGGCGCTGTTCTAATACCTCCTACGTACCATACCCTAATACCCTCCTACTAACAAACCCAGCTCGCCTTCTTGGCGCTGTTCTATTGCAACCGAGCTCCGCTTCTGGCGTGTTCTATTCTGGCACTTTCACGCCAGCTATCGGCTGCAATGTAGCTTTCGTGTTGCCACGGCTGCGCGCCCAAGGAGGTGCTTAGTCACGGCGCTAACACTATAACTCAGCTCCACTCTTCACTTCAAATCAGTAGCGATGCGCCCGTTGTCATCGCCCGATAGACCACACCACCTAACCCACCCTCTAACCCGACACCACAACCTACCCCGCCCTCGAACACACCCTAACCACTTCCCTCTAACAGATCATACCTAACCCCACCCTCAACCACAGATCCCCCCTAACCCCCGCCCTCTAACCAACAGACAACACCCCTTACCCCCCGCCTCTAACACAGACCACAAACAACCCTAAACCCCGCTCTCTAACACAGACCACGCATCCCTACCCCGACCTTTAACACAGACCACACACCCTTAAACCCACCCTTTAACACAGACCCACCACACCCCTAAACACACCCTTTAATACAGACCCTAACACCTAACAGCCCCCCCTTTAACAAGACCACACACCTCTACCCCACCCTTTAACAGAGCACCCCAAACCACGCCTTTTACACAACGACCGCACATCCCTAACCCCTCCATTAAACAAGGACCGCACATCCAACCCCTCCCTTTACAAGACAAACACCCCTAACCACCACTTGAATATCACGACCCCCACCCCTAACCCCCCCTTTAACAGCCCCACCCTAAATCCTAAACCAACAGCAAAACCCCCTTCCGCTTAAAGACTGCACACCCACCCCTAACCCCACCCCCTACACACAGACCACACTCCCTAACCCCTCCCTTTAACAGACCACACCCCAAACCCCAACACCTTTAACAAACAGCAGACCACACACCCCTACCCACCTACACACTAACACGACCACACCCATCGTCTGACACTGAGAAAGGACCTCAGATTTCCGATATGTGTTAGCACAATAATGCAATTCCGACAATTAGGTGCGTTTTTTTTTCTGAGAGGCTCCAATACTTATATTCCTCACTTTATATACTTTAAAACCTTAGTAGGATTAAGGTGACTCCAGCCCCAAAATAACTTTTTTAGTATCTGAATGTGATCATTCACCCCCCAAACCACCCCGCCTTACCATTCCTCTTATACCTCCCATGGCTAGAGTTACAATATGCCGATCTGTCCGCTGTGTCTCCTCTTCTGGCTTATTCTGGTCTTCATGGCTGCAACGGTGACATCCCGCCAACACCTGACCACCATTCTGCGAGAGAATTATGAGCGTTTCTCTTGCTCCTGAATGTCGCTTGCAAACCAGGAGCAAGGGACTGTTGTTCTTGTAAATTCTTGTAACTCATTGTGGGAGCGTTAGAGGAAGGTAAGTTCCAACACAAGTGGGGTTTTGGGGGGGGTGAACTTCAGATACATTATTTTGGGGCTGGCAAAATTACCTTTAAAGGGTAAACTGGTAAATCATCCCCCAAACCTGCAATAGTTGGAATCCTGAGAGATGTAAGGTAATTTGAAAGGCTACACATGTTCCTTTCAACATACTCAAGGTCATGAACCAGGTCCCTAAAATTACTCAAGGGGTGTTACAAAATATACCATTAACACACCCACCACCATTTCAGTAACATGTCTGGCTTAAGCGAATGCCTCGAGGACAATTGGTAGTCTTTTAAGGGCCCTATTCTGTGAGATTTATAATGAGTGTCCAACCATTCTACTTACTGTATATATAGCAAAAACTATTTAGAATTTAAAATTACCCTGTAGACATGTAAACTTCTTTCTTAGTATGTACCCCTCCGATCGATCCCGCACATTCAATCAATATTCCTGGACTGCCTTTCCTGTTCCTCCCTGGGCCTGGCCGGTCATTTTGCGATCATAAATGTCAGTCACAAAATAGAACATGGGAAAAGAGACGTTCCAGCTAATATGATTGAAGCCGCTTATTGTACTGAACGAATTATGGGCCATAAGTGAGCAGCTATGAAGATCTGCTCACCAAAGGGAAAAACAAAAATCACCAAAACCTTATTGCTGTTTTGATGTTCATAAAAGGTTGTTCACTTAATCCTTGGTGGTGCATTTCTCCACAAGCTGCTCCTATCTTGGATATCATTAACCTTTACGGGTAAGGGTTGGAAGGAATTTGCCAACCCCTACTCTTTGCATGTGCACAGGGAATTGTTTTATCAGCTAATGTATGGGAACATCTAATTTAAAATCCGTCCTGCCACTTGACCTTGTTAAGTATGTCAATCGCGACGGACTGGGGCACATTAACAAGGCCTGTCCCACCATATCAAGTAGGGAGATATGTTTATAGAAATGACTCACACTCCCCACCTGTACTACAATCATACCAGATACACACGTGTTAACCACTCATGAACGAACAAAGCTGATCACCGTCATAGCTCGCCTTGATCGCAGGCTTGCACTACCCGCAAAGAGTACCTGCGCCGCACAGTTTAGTCCACGATAAGCGTGCGGCCCATAAGGACTGCCATTGGTTGTGGTTGCTCTTCGGTCACGCTTCGATTGATTGTAATGGTGTTTGTGCAGTCTAAGGCCGTTGAGATCAGATAACAATTCATGGATCATCCCATGTACAATCTCAGAGGCACCAGATTCACACGCACAAACACCAGATACTTCAACATGTTTCTTACAGGCTTGGGTGATTTGCTTCAACAGAGTTTACTAAAGGCGTTTTTATAGTTTATTGGTGTTTTTAGGGGGGTTGTTTTTCAAATTCTGGAGTATAAAAATTTGGTTAGGTTCTCCTTAAGCAGGTTTGGCCCCTCTGTAATATTGATATTCCAGTGGCTTGTTATAACCGAACTGATTGGAACCACATTTCAAGGTATTCTAACAATGGATGCATGTTTTATCTGCATTTGCTGTACCACCCAGTTTGATTGGTTGACAAGTAACAGGTTCCTCTGGGGCTATTTACCATTTTTGAGATAAGGCAGATTATAAGTATATACAAATCAACTGTGCAAATATTAAAGGAGACTTAAGAGAAATGTTCTTCTAATAGGTTGGCAAAAAAATGAGTGAAGTATCCACCTTACGTTCTACTCACACTCCTTCCTATGACTGCAGTGCAAATGTACCATATAAATGCTCACCATTGGCATTAGTGCAAAGCCCACACTGTATTTAGCACCGTTATAGTGGGTTTTCATGTTTAAAATGACCTGATCCCATTTCTCCCTGATCATGGCCTCAATAATACATGGTAACCGTTTTGAACCTGGCAGGGAGAGCAATTTCTAATCAATATTTATAACATTTACTTTAACCTTTAAAGAGGCAGGTCCATCCTTCAAAATAAAACTTATGACGGTCAACTTTCACCCCCATCACCAAAACTGCAATATTTAGAATGAGAAATATGACGAGACTACCTAAAATGCTGCACAATGTCCCTGTTGCCCAGTTTCTGTTTTTACAGTTAGTATTGGCAGTGCGGATTTGACATTACAAAAGCCATGACTGAATGCTTATCCCTTACCTGACTCCCAGTGGGCATGGACACATATATAGCTGTTAGCATATACTAGTAGCATGCAGGCACACACTACTGATTCAAGAGGACAGGTAGGTATTACACACCAGCTAATAACCCAATGTATTCATTCTTACAATCTGTCTTTAATATAGAGATTATTAATATTATTACACACCAGCTAATAACCTAATGTCTTCATTCTTACAATCTGTCTCTAATATAGAGATTATTAATATTACACACCAGCTAATAACCTAATGTATTAATTTTTACAATCTGTCTCTAATATAGAGATTATTATTATTATTATTACACACCAGCTAAAAACCCAATGTCTTCATTCTTACAATCTGTCTTTAATATAGAGATTATTAATATTTTTTCACACCAGCTAATAACCTAATGTCTTCATTCTTACAATCTGTCTCTATTCCTTCTTTGTCCCCAACTCATGTGTGAAACTTTCTCAATTTGCTGATCAGAGAAATATGTTGTCTGAAATAGTTTTAGTATTTTAATTACATCTGGGATTGGCCATTATAATTATATATGGGTGTCCTTATTGGTAGGTATGATCCATTACTGTTTCACCAATTTAGGTACAAACTTTATATAGGTTGTCCCGAAATGGGTTGTATATGGGTAATGGAGGCTTAAAGGGCATGTCCACTCCCAAACTAAATTATTTATATCTTGGCAAGGGAATTGCCATAAACCTCGACTTTGCGAGCCTTTGTTCCCCGCTGCCTTCTGCTTACTTCCACAACTTCCGTGCTCGCCCAGTACCACTCTGTGATTTGCTAAGGTGCCTTAGCCAAATCACAGGAGCGGGTGCAGGTAGAGGCCCCCCTACTTTGTTTTTTGACTTCCACGCAGAAGGCTCAGGGAACAAGGCTGGTAAATCCTTTGGGGATAGCGTTTAGTTGAGAATTATAGCAATACCCTCAAAGTATCAAAATTTTATTTTGGGGGGTGGACATACCCTTTAACATTTTGCCCAATCTAGTTAATCTGGAGAATATAATGAGAGCAATTGGAATTTATAGACTTAGGAACTATGCAATATGATCTTTATCTTCAGCAAACACCAACCTTGTGTCCCCAAAGCATATTAACTGTGTAAAAGCCTCTGTTTTCCCGGTACCCATAATATTTCCCCCGTGCTCAACCTGATTGACTACACCAAAACTAACCGCCTGTAATTCTTTCTTTTATTGTTTTGAGATCTTGTAAGCTATACAGAATTAAGAGAAGTATCTGGTTCGTTACACCTCGATGGTTTTGTGCTTTTGGGGGCCGAGTTTGTCTTTCAGAATTTAAAACCATTCACTCTTGTTTTACATATTTGTCTTGTTCCTATGTTATTCTTATGTTGGGGCACATTCACACATAGATTCTGTCTATTTGTTTTTGGGTTCCTTTAGCTGTCAGTACTTTTAATTTATTTTTAAAGACCCAAGAACAGACAATTGCTGTGTAATGGGATTGTTTTAAGCAAATCGTCTTTACGCATCTTGCTTGCATGTTGTCTAATACAATTAATGTTAATCTCACATGAATTCATTTACCCTAACAAGCTACTACATTGTACTTTTCTTGTCCTCCCAATTCCTTACTTCCAAACCCCATCCTCCTCTTTTTTTTTGCATTTTTTTATGCGCGTTGGACAGCGTCGGCCCGCCCGCATCAGTCACTGGTTCCTTCACCCTCTTAAGTCCATCAATACCTCATCTGTAACCGCTACAAAAATGGCTCATCCATTAATATTGTACTGGCATTTTTATTGTTGGCCATGGTGGCACTCTTTCTCTACAGCAGCCTGGATATATGGTCAAGAAGCTTCTGTGTGCATGAGGATCATTTCACAGGAGGACTCTTTTTTGGGCTGTTCATCTTTTTTTCCATCTCAAAACTGTAAAGTTTAGTGAGGGTTGTTTTTGTAAACACGTCTGATTTGTGTGAATTTCTTAATATCCTAGCAAATAGCAGGTTGAGGAGAACCCAGACAATGAGAGTTGAGGGACATCAAGACTTGCATGAACCCTCAGATTCTCCAAAAAAAAAAAAAAAAAAAAATCACTTCTTCCTTTTGATCCTTGGAAATGAAACAGTTATTTTTTGTTCAAATCTAGAAATATATTTAAAAAAAAAAATATATATATAATTTTATTTCCGTACACGACTTTATTAGTGCGTTACTGGAGATATTTCATGATGCACAAAAAATATCCAGAACCTAGAGGGAGGAGCCTTTAGGTTCGTGTGTTCACAGAAGTCCCACGATATTTTGCTCCTAGATTTATCGGCACAAATAAAAAAATGGGAGGTCTGAAGAACAAACTATGAACAAATATCTAATGCTTCCAATATGGTCCAAAAATGTCCCGAGAGCAATTGTTCCAGGTTTTTTCTTCGGGTTAATATTTTTTTCGTAATAGAGATCAATTTTACATAGATATGAATAAATACATTTGCATTATCTTATATGTTTGCACTTACTTTCTCACCAAATTTTTTAACCTTTAAAAAATGTTTATTTTATTATAAAACAAAAATGTGAAATAGCTCATAAACACACACTGGTTAGAATTGGTTTAGAAATGTGGAACAAACTCAAAGAATTTTTTAAAGACTACGAAGTATTGTTTTCTGCCTCCCTCCTGGCCCAGGGCCTAACCAATGGAAAAGATACACTCTGCAAGAAGCGCTTTTGTCCATTGGATGAATCCAGTTGAGGGGGAGGAGCTTGGCCAGTTGTTTTCTTTAAATATCAAACCAGTAAGTTATAAAAAACAAACAACGTATTTCTAAACTGGCAGTGCTTGTTGTATATGCGCATGAAGTGTAAACTGAATTATTTAGAAAGGAAAAGATATGTTTACATAATTAACAAACTAAAAATTGTGTCCTCTTCTATCTTCCCTTCCCAACTCTTTACTAAGACTTAAGCTGTAAAACGTATCTCACAATGAGATTCCATGTTACCCCTTGCTCACATTGCCCCATCATCAGGCTTTCTCTAGTTTGCTAAACATTACACTTGACGACTCCATCAGTTATCATATTTGGAAAGACAAGAGCTCTCGATTTCCATTTCCTTTCCCATTTGGGGTTCCGGCTGCAGCATTTCAGTTGATTTTCTCAGATGTGGATAAGA
The DNA here is from genome assembly GCA_019447015.1 of Hymenochirus boettgeri. NCBI lineage: Eukaryota > Metazoa > Chordata > Amphibia > Anura > Pipidae > Hymenochirus > Hymenochirus boettgeri. The sequence continues at coordinate 295,915,370 of CM033473.1, forward strand.
TTATTATTATGGCTTTATTTTTTTTGTTTATGGTTCATTAATGCCAGCAGTTATGCCCCTCAAGATTAATCAAAAGGAACTACATTATTCTTCAAACCTGACAAATGTGTCTATAGAAATGTCCCACTCCCCAAAGATTAAATAGACAAACAACAAAATGATACATATCTGTGATATCAGTTACCTGGACTTGTTTATTCTTGAGACGTTCACCCCACTAAGTCCAACCAACTGCTTTCTCAATTTAGAGATGACTTGTACACGGATCTGTGTCAATTATGTACCCTGTAAATTCCCAATTAGCATATGACAGCCATGTGTGGGACCTTCTGAATACAAGGTGAATAAGAGTTAATTATTTAACTGCCCAGAGTATGGCCATCAAAACAGCTTTGTATGGGGTAGACAATGTCCCCATATTCTTTATCAGCATTGTGACTGAAAAGCCATTGGATGCTAGTGAAATTCTTCAGAACTAAAACAAGTCCATTGATCTAACTGATACAACAGATATACCATGACTTGATGAATGAGAACCTCACAAGCACCAAATGATACACTTTGTTTGATTTATTACAAAAAAAAACACCAAACGATAGAGTTGTTTGAGCGTGACGTGAACTCATTTTATTTATTCACATCACCATTTTTCTCTTTTTATTACAGGGAACTCGTTTCCCTTCTTTTTTGCACTAATCATGACTTTGAGACCTTGTGAAGAATCTTTATTTGTAAGTTTATAATTGTGTGCAGTAATTTATGTTTTTCCTTACTTTTCTTTGTTGTTTTTGATGTTGATTTTTTTTTAGTGTGTTTGTTTGTTTTTTTTTGTTAATTTTGTTGTTACAATAAAATTTTAAATCCTTTCCTCCAGTCGGTCCGAATACCAGCTGATGTGGATGCTGATCCCTTGCGTATCTTTTTGTGTTGGTTTGGCGAACTACAAATGGCACTTCTGTGTTTTTAATTGTCTCCTTTTTGGTTGGCCTTTATTGGGCCCTGTCCCTGTACAACATTGCCCTGGGGTGATTACATAACTCGTTAACCCAAGGAGTGAAGAACAGCAGAACACATCAACCAAAGACTATAGAGCAAGAATTTCTTTTAAATTCTTTTAAAAACGGTGTTTTTAATTTTTAACATATCATTGATGTTTCTCTCCCTCACTTTAATAGCCAGGATTAATTTTATAAATAATTATTAATAATATCCAATTGTTGCCCCCCTTGTCAGACTTTTTGGAATTTGTTATTGTATCAGCGCCTGAGTCCCCAATGGTGCTTTATAAATAAACTATAAATTATACATACATACAGTACAATGTGGATACATTGGTTTATGTATATATATATCCATAGAAGGGATAATAGCTACCTACCCTGTCATATAGCTGATATTCGCCATCAGAGGAGTTCCATGCACAGTCACATTGGAGTGAAGTAAATCCATATATTATCACTGTAGGTAACACAGACAACACTCTCCCTTCCCTGTATTTAGTCATTTATTTAGGATCCCTGTTAGTTTAATAAATAATAAATAACCGGTTCCTTTTTAAAAGAAGGACGGAACATCCATCTGTCAACAATAAGTAGGTGCAGTGGAATCCAGAAAGTCACTCAGTGACATCACACTGAGTGTTGTATACTGTATAATGTCCGATTTACGTCACTGCATTCCCCATTCTAATCCAGAGCCTTTTGTAATATGATATTAATGTAAGGGGTGGAAATGCCTTTAAAAAGAACCTTTATACTTTTTTTGCTGTTGAAAAGACGGCAAAAATTCTTAATGCAATGTACGGTTTATTTGGATTTTCCGCTACAGAACTTACCAATTTTATTAATAATATTTTTTATTGGTCTTCCTATTGTAATTGCATTGTGCTTGTTATACTGTATAAGGAAGCCACATGTATCTTTTAAAATGTTCATGTTGTTTGTATTCTAACCTGACATCCCCTTTGTGGCTAGGAACATTTTCCTCACAGGGTATTCAATAACAGTTTCTCTTGTTGTTAAAAATGGTGCTAATTTTGCCCCAACCATCAGATTGTTAGCTTCAAATGTTAAATAATATCTGATTGGTTGGGGCAAAATTAGCACCATATTAAACAATAAGAACTTTATTGAATCTCTCTGAACAACTTTTATTGAATGTCCCTGACTTTTTTTTCAGACCTAGGTTTAACCCCTCTTTAACTCACCTTGATTTCCCAGTAAGATGAGGGAAAAATGATGTTCATTGATTTTCATTCAAACATTTAACCCACTTACATAATAGTAGATTCCACTGTCTGGTTACTAGATTCAGTTTACCATACACACCCCAGGCAAAAATAACCCAGCTGACCAAATATATCTGCAAATGCATCTTCTTTCTATTTAAACATTTTTCTTAAGAAAAAGAATGAAAAGTCCTCGATTTCTCTCCTCCCATACATCCCATACAGCATGATTAAGATAGTGGTGTTTTTTATTACACTATAACTATTGTGAGCTTTGAAAAATGTCGGACTGTTCTTACATGCAGATTAAAATGCTGATTTTTTTAGACGGTTCTTTGGTAATTAGATTTAAATCTATTCATGTGTTTTTTCATCGTGGTTAAAGCCACAAGCTTTATTCAGGTGGTATTATGTTGACCCCCCACATGTTACTAAAATTCACTTTCCCCAAATCAAATAAAATGACATTAAAACTGCACAAACCAAGGTAACACTGAAAGGGCGGGAACCAAAAGTGGTCACACTCATGAATGATGTTCAAATCAACTATTTTTCTAGTCTGTGTTTTTGTATGAAATGCGTTATTTCACTCGTTTAAAGTGTATTAAAGAAATTCAGAAAAATAGAAATGTTTACTGTTATTACTTTCTGCACGATGTAATGGAATAAATAACATTGAATCACCTGGATCCAAGATTAGGACAATGAAGTAGGTAGACAAGCAAGATTTGTGTAACCTATATGTGGACCATTTTTTGTACAAGCCATCATATGATATAGATCATAGCTGGGTAATGCTCCTTATATTACTGCCTGTGACAAATGATTCAGGATAAATACGTGCAGTCATAAAATAACCATCATATAGGAATATAATGGACGATTAATTATAGAGTGCAGTCCCCATTGAAAATGATTCTTTCATTCTGTGATTGGCTTTTAGTAAACAAAATTTACTACCATGAACATAAGAGGTGCGTATTTATAAACCTGTGGTATAGTTAAAGGACGTTCAGTTGAAAATGATCATATTTTGTTAAATGTTATTTGTGTAATGCCTTCTTAGTGTATTCCTACATATTCTCTCCATTTTGAAAATCATTGATTTCATACCCTTTGCTGTTTCCTGCTGTTGACATTAGTGACTGACCTTTCAGGTTCTAACGGTCCTTCTCTTCCAGGATGCACACATCCTTGGAATGTTCCACCACATCCTTGGAATGGTTCCACACTTCCTTGAATGTTTTCTAACGGAATTCTACTGATTGGCTGTTGGGTTGGTCAACAGCTCATCTCTACTGACAACTGAATCAACCCATGTGCTGGGTCAGAAGGGCAAAACCATAACGGTATCTACTAGGGTTCCCTGCAAACAGGAGTCAGATTTTCGTTTGCATTTATTTATAAGATTTAAGGTCATTGGGATGAAAGAAAACTGCTCTTTTTTCTGAAAGTACATGTATTTGCAACTGAACTTTCCCTTTAATTACCATAAGACTGCTGTTTACCTGCCACAGTAAATAAACACGGAGCAGCCATCTATGGGGATACCACACCATCGCACTGATAACAGAGTGGTATGTTATCGGCATTATAAAGGCACAGTATCATAGTGCCATATTTTGTAAAGATGTTTTTATCGCTATTTACCAACTGTTTTTGCATTGAACACTTTAATGACGCTGCATCAATGTAAATTTACGATTGGCGATCATAGATTTTTTGATCGCCAATACAAACCCTTGCGGTATTTCAACTACCGCATTGTATTATGCGCTGAATTTTCATTTGTAAATGTACAAATCGCAGCTGCACATTAACTGTTTCACAGTCATAGTCCCTTAACGTGGTTTGCGATAAACCGTTGTTTTTTTCAATATGCCCCCCTAAATTTGCAATCCCATGTAAGGTCCGCATATTTGGATGAATAAGCCCTTGGGCGTGCAATGGAGTCTCTGGGGCCCTGTCTTTTGTAGATTTTAGTATGTAATTCATTTCCTGTGGTTTTTACGGGCCACCTATTAATCTAACCCTCGCCAGGAGATAATATAAGTGTACGTGTGGTCTCCACACAGGCGTCTTTTTATATTGAAAAAGCTCAACTCCATGCTTTCAAACAAGCTTAGGATCCGCTTTCTCTTAGGTTATAGGCTTGTTTCTGTGTTTCTGTGACAGGCATGTGTAATAACTGTGGTCATAAGCCCACCCCCAAAATGTATCTTTTATTGCTGTATTGGATAGACTACAGCTAGAAGCATGATCCTGGAGTCACTTAAAAGGTAGAAGTGTTTCCCTTTTCAATAAAATCAATTTGTATGGGACCACAGTTTCCCTGTTAAGGGAACGTTCAGTTGGAAAAATGACATTAATTTTAACGACTTGGTTGTATTAATGCCCATCCTAGTTATTCTACATATTCTCTCCCATTTTTAAAAATCAGTTGATTTTCATACCCTTTGCTGTTCCCGCTTTTGACATTGTGCGCTGCCATTTAGTTCCTCATGGTCTTCTTCCCAGAATGCACCACTCCCTTGAATGTTCCTAACCGTTTCGAACTGATGGCTGTTGGATGGGTCAACATGCTCATATCTTCTACTGACAACTGAAATCAACCCAGTGACTGGGTCACGGGCTCACGACCTATAACTGTCTCATTAGGGGTCCTGAAACATGATCAGTATTTCGGAAGCATTTATTTTATACAATATACAAAATGGCTGAATGGGCAGGTTAAGGTCCTTGGGATGGAAAAATACTGGCTCTTTTTTCTGAACAGTATATGTATTTGCACTGGAACTCTTCCCTTTTAAAGGACCCTTACTATAGGATTCTAAAACTCTGAAAGATGACATCTTTGTGGCTGTAAACTGATTAGTCCTAATTACAAAGATAATTTATGAAGTCGTAAATAAAAATTCCACCTTTTATCCTAATTGTTATTCAAAAGGCAGAAAAAGGATCTAAAGCCACATCCAACACTCCAGAAAGGGAATGATTCCATGGCCAATCCAGTGTACAGGTCTCAGGTTTTTGTTTTCTAGACCAACTTAAACATTAGATAAGTAAATAATACCAGGAATACTAAATCGGAATGGTTTCCAACATGTTTCTCTGTCCTCGTCTAGAGTTTTTTTTAACATATAGTAACCTTTTTACCATTATAGTTCCATTTTACCATTATAGTATCCATTTACCATTATAGTAACCTTTTTTACATTAAGTAACCTTTTACTAATCTAGTAACCTTTTACATTATAGTATCCATTTATCATTATAGTATCCTTTTTACCATTATAATTAAACCGTTTTTACTATTATAGTAACCTTTTTTCACCATTAGTATCCTTTTAATTCCATTATAGTAACCTTTTACCATTATATTTAACCTTTTTACTATAATAGTTAACCTTTTCCCATTATATCCTTTTAACCATTATAGACCTTTTTCACCCATTATAGGTATCCTTTTAACCATTATAGTAACATTTTTGACCATTAAATAGTTAACCTTTTAATTACATTATAGTAACCTTTTTCCAACCATTATAGTAACCTTTTTACATTAATTAACCTTTTTTACTATTATAGTAACGCATTTTCCCGCATTATAGTATCCATTTTAACCATTATAGTTATCCATTTTACAACCATTATATTAACATTTTCATTCACCATTATAGTTCCCTTTTAATAAACATTATAGTAAACATTTTTTTGACCATTATAGTAACCTTTTAACCATTATAGTAAACTTTTTTTCTCCATTATCGTAACCTTTTTCACATTATAATTAACCTTTTTTTTAATATATAGTACCTTTTTTCATCATTATAGTATCCATTACCATTAGAGTATCCATTTTAAACCATTATAGTAACCTTTTTTTTAACCATTATAAGTAAACTTTTTACCATTATAGTACCTTTTTCACATTAATAGTAACCCTTTTACCACTATAGTCCCTTTAACTATTATATTAACCTTTTTAACTATATAGTTACCCTTTTTCACCATTAGTATCCATTTTATTAACCATTAGAGTAAACCCTTTTTCACCATGATAGTAACATTTTTCACCATTATTTATCCCCTTTACCTTATAGTAACCTTTTTACTATTATAGTCACCTTTTTACCATTATCAATAGTATCCATTTTACCATTATAGTAACCTTTTTACATTATAGTAAACCTTTTACCATTTCTATAGTAAACCTTTTTAACTTTATCATCAACCTTTTTACTATTTATGTAACTTTTTCACGATTAGTATCCATTTGTTTACACCATTATAGCAAACCTTTTCACCATTATAGTATCCATTTTTAACCATTTTAGCAACCCTTTTCACCATTATATATCCATTTTACATTTATCGTTTAACATTTTTCACACTTATAGTAACCCTTTTCACCATTATAGTAAACCTTTTTCCATTATATTACCGTTTACGATTAGAGTAAACCTGTTTCACCAGTCTAATATCATTTTACCATTATAGTAAACCTTTCCACCATTTATATATCCATTTTACCATTATGAACCTTTTTTTCACCATTAGTCGTAACCTTTTTCTTTACCATTATATACCTTTTTACTATTAGAGTTAACCTTTTTTCAACCATTATAAGTATCCATTTTAACCATTATCGTATCCATTTTTACCATTATGTAACCTTTTTACTATTATAAAGTAACATTTTTAACCACTATTACCCTTTTTACCTAGTTATAACGCTTTTTTACTATTATAGTAACCCTTTTCCACGATTAGTAATCCATTTTTATTACCATTAAAGCAACCTTTTCACCATTAATAGTATCCCTTTTTAAACCATTATGTAACATTTTTCATCGCATATAAGTAAACCTTTATTCATCACCATATAATAACCTTTTTACTAATATAGTAACCTTTTACGATTATAGTAGCCTTTTCACAACCATTATAGTATCCATTTTTACCCATTATAGTATCCATTTTAGTCCAGTTTACCATTAATAATACCTTTTTCAAACCATTATAGTAAACCTTTTACCATTTATCTTAACCTTTTTACTATTAGAGTAACCTTTTCACATTATAGTATCATTTTCCCATGATAGTATCCCATTTTAATAACCATTATAGTAACCTTTTGTTCCTATTATAGTAACATTTGTTACCACTATGTAACCTTTTTACCCTATTATATTAACCTTTTTAACTATTAAGTCACCCTTTTCACGATTAGTATCCCATTTTACCATTAAAGCAACCTTTCACCATTTATATATCCATTTTAACCCAGTATAGTAAACATTTTTTCACCATTATAGTAACTTTTTCACCATTATAATAACCGTTTTAACTATTAAGTACCCTTTTTTTTTACTATTATAGTAAGCCTGTTTCCAATCACCATTATAGTATCGCATTTTACCTTATAGTAACCTTTTTACCATTTATATTAACCTTTTAACTATTAGAGTAAACCTTTTTTCATTCAAATTTCACCAGTATAGTATCCATTTTACCATTATAAGTAAGTCCATTTTTACCATTATAGTAACCTGTTTTACCATTATAAGTACCCTTTTTACCTTCTAATTACCTTTTTACGATTATAAGTACCTTTTTTCATTTCCAATGCATTATAATAACCTTTTTCTCCACACCATTATTAGTAACCTTTTACTAATTTAGAGTAAACCCTTTTTTATTTTTTTTTTTAGTATTATATTTTAAAAGCTTTTTGTCACCATTATAAGTATCCATTTACCATTTATAGGTATTTTTTTTTTATAGGAAAACCTTTTTTCCCATTACAGGATCCATTTTACCATTATAGTAACCTTTTTCACCATTATAAGTAACCTTTTTACCATTATAGTAACCGTTTTTACTATTAGAGTACAATAACCCTTTTCACACCATTATAGTATCCATTTGAATAAACCATTATAGTTAATCCATTTTTACTTATATTAACCGTTTTTTGAACCATTATAGTAAACCTTTTTTACCATTATATTAACCTTTTTTACTATTATAGTAACCTTTTTCAAAATCATATAGTAAATTCCATTTTACCATTTGTATCCTTTTCCATTATCAGAACCTTTTTTTACCATTCTAGTAACTTTTTTTTAAATTTTTTTCTTTTTTTACCATTATAGTAACCTTTTTTCACCATTTCTAGTAACCTTTTTAACCATTATAGTAACCCTTTTATACCACTATAGTAAACCTTTTAACTTGATTCTAATTAACCTTTTTACTAACTTTTAATTACTTTACTATTATATACCCTTTTTTGTTCATTCTTTTTCTCACCATTATATTTCTCCCATTTTAAAATTTAACCCCATTATAGTAAACCTTTTTTTCACCATTATGTAACCTTTTTACCATTATAGTAACCCTTTTCACCATTATAGTATCCATATTTACCATTATAGACCCTTTTTACTATTATAGTAACCTTTTTTATACCATATAGTAGCCATTTATTTACCATTATAGTATCCATTTTTCCCATTACGTAACCTTTTTAACCATATAGTAACCTTTTCACTAGAGTAACCTTTTTACCCACTATAGTAACCCTTTTTCACTATTAATCAAATCAACAAACCTTTTTTCATTTATAACCTTTTTTCACGATTAGTATCCATTTTAACCATTATAGCAACCTTTTTTCACACCATTATCGTATCCATTTTAAACCATTATAGGCAAGCTTTTTCACATTATAAGTATCATTTTACATTATCGTAACATTTTTCATTCACCATTATAGTAACCCGTTTTCCATCACCATTAATAGTAACCTTTTTACTATGAGAGTAACCTTTTTCACACCTTATAATATCCATTTTACCATTATAGTAACCTTTTTCCAACCATTATAGTCTCCCTTTTACATTATAGTAAAAACTTTTTCTAACCATTAATAGTAAACCTTTTACATTATATTACCTTTTACTATTAAGTAACCTTTTTTCACACCATATAGTTCCATTTTCAACCATTATAGTATCCATTTTACCATTAAGTTAACTTTTACTATTATAGTAGTACATTTTTTCCACTATAGTAACCTTTTTTCACCTATTATATACCTTGTTACTACATTATAGTAACCCTTTTTCAACGATTAGTATCCATTTTAACCATTAAAGCAACCTTTTTCACCATTAGTATCCTTTAAACCATTATCGTAACATTTTCACCTTAGAGTTAACCTTTTTGACCATTATAATAACCTTTTCACCATATAGTACACCTTTTTACTATTTGATAGTAACCTTTTTAACTATTTATTAAGCTTTTTCCAATCACATTATAGATCCTTTTACCATTCTAGTATCCATTTTAACCAGTTATATAACCTTTTTCAACCATTATAGAACTTTCACCATTATTACCCTTTTTACTATTATACGTAACCTTTAACCATTATAGAAACCTTTTTTAACTATATACTTACCTTTCTACTATTATAGTAACCTTTTTTACCATTGTAGTAACCTTTTCAACCATTATAGTAACTTTTTACCATTAAGAACCTTTTTAACTATTATATTAACCTTTATACATATAGTAACCTTTTAACCATTATAGTAATCTTTCTAGGCCGGAAATAAAACCTCCTATTTTCTCTCTTAAGGAAGCCCCCTGTAGACCCCAGAGAAGATTTTTTGGCAAATTTCATGTCCGTGTTTGGGCTTTGGAAATCATTACCTGAGCTGCACAAAGGACCAGCCTAAGTAAAATAGTTTCAGGCTTTATTAGGCCAAAAGGAGAACTCCTGGTCCCCTATGGCTCCCCCCCCCAAAAAAAAACCCCGCTCCTCCTAACTACCCTAGGGTAAGGACCTAACCGATAGAGTTGTCCCAGTACCCCCATACCATCACTTCAAAGTCCGCCTCATAGTGCCCCCCCCCCCTCACAGCCCTGTCCTAGCCAATTGCACTTCATTAGCCATCCGGAACAGTCCAGACTGATAGTGGGGCATGGTGTCTACAAGCTGCACTTGAATGAATGTTGTGAGCAGGGGGCAGATTTACATCTCAGGAGCCCTGTAGGCACAAAAAGAATGGCATCCCTTACCCCTAACACCCAGACCACACCCAAAAACACCCCCATTTTTTGGGGGGGGGAAATAGACTATAAGGGGGGTTGATTGGTGTGGGAAATTGACAGCCGCCCTTCCACCACTGTCACACCTATGCGCGTTGCCTAACAGTAAATCCAGGCCTGGTTATCAGGGCATAGGGCAAAACCAGAAGTGAAGAATTAGCATTTGTCCTCACCCTGGTTACTATTAGGGAGGAGAGGTTCTTTGGGGCAGTGCAGTTGCATAATGACATCGCTTTTTTTTAAAAAAATTTTTGAAAAACTGTAGCCAAACACCATGCTGGTACTTTGATTATTGTATTATAGACCTGTATGACTCAACTTTATAGACATATCTGAAGACATTTTATAAATAACAACCGGCAAGTAAAAAAATGTTTATCCTAAAGATCGTAAACGTTAACCTAATAACCAAAACATGCCCTAATAAGTTTTTAGATAAATTATAGTCACCGTCCCATGCACAGAACGTGGTCATTTCCTTTCGCAATTCAACTGAGATCTTCATACTTGGTTGACGAGGCATTGTAGAGATCTCCAACACTGGGTCAGGAATGGGAATATTCTTACTTGCATTATCTGCGTGGGGGGGATTTTCCAACTCGCTATTAATCTTAAAAAAGAAACATCCCCGAATAGATTAGAGCTGCTTCACATAAGCACAGGCTATACCTCACGTTATATGCAAACAATTCACCAATTTGTAATTGAAGAGATCACCAGAAGATGCACTCAGGCCACAGGGTCTAAAGGAGAACTAAAGCTCAAATATTAGTAACCCATATAGTATGCTATAATAAAATTGCTAACTATCAATAGTTGTACCTTAGAAATCAGAAGCATTGTGGAGAAATACATCTGTTTATGGCAGCTATGGTAGAAAAGGACTTTTAAAAACAATTTAAAGGGCATGTGCACCCCTAGCGATAAAACCTATACTTACCATTCCGACCTTCACAAATCCTGACATTGTTTTACTAATCTAGGTTGTGCAAGCTCTTAAGAAGCCAATGTTACGGGCAATTCGGCGTACTTCACCACGATCCTGCAATGCGGGTTCCCATTCAGTAACGGATTGCGCAACCAGTGAACTGGCGTTAAGCTTCATGATTAATGTTAGTTGCAAACTTTATGTTCCTACATCGGCTGTGCGCCATGATTTACACAAAATTAGAGCAAAACCCGCAGGGATTTACACTCATTTTGCCTGTCAGTGGAGAGGACTGGGAAGAATAGCACCAGAGGAGAAAGGGTTAGGAGGGTGTGAGAAGTTAATTAACTATATTTTCACTGCTAGGGTGGACGTGTCCTTTAGGGCCTGGAACACACAGAAAGACTTTTTTTTGGCTCGTTGAATGGCTAGTGCAATTTTTAGTGTGCTGATAAAAAATTCAATGATATTGATGCAGACCGACTGATCTCGGTCAACTTTTTCCAAAACAGGATGAACTTCAATCAGTTCATGTGGGGTGGGGCTTATGATGTAGCTAATGATAATCTGTCCCAGAGTTGGGAAGCTTCAACCTTAAAACTTGGAGGCAAACCCAAAACTCTGGTCACAGATCACAGTACTAGCAAGAAATAGCACCCTTTATACTGCGTAACTACGGATAGACTTGCAGCTAGAAGCATGACCATTTTAAGGTGGGAGTGTGTTCCTTTTAATAAAGGCCACTTTAATGAAAGCCACAATCCCCTTTTTGTTATAAAAGGCATCTATAACTTGGCAAATTACATTTACTTCTTTCCATCTGTTATCTAGTAATTCCCCCCCCCACCCCCAGAGTATCTTCATTTCTTCAGATTCCACCTCTGTCCTGAGATATACAAGTTAAAGAGATGAAGATTTCAATACCACCACTCCTGCTTGAGCTGTCATCAAACCCCCTAATAGCATGCCGGTGTAGTGTGGTGAGCTTACACGGATTTACAGCAAGTCTCCAAATGACTCCTCCTTCTCAAAATGCCTTGGCAAATACTGGGTTAAAAGGGAAAGTAAAGGGAAGGAGAAGTCCCCCCCCTCCTCCGCAAGCTGTCACGATTTATTGCCTGTCAAAGGGAGACCGTTCTGCAGTGATTCCGGACTCAGTCTCTCCAAACTCGCCCCTCCTTCCCCCCCCTCCCCATTCCTTACGTAGCACTATCTTCAGAACAATGGAGAAACTTCCTCTCTACAGTATTACATACCAAGGTTTTTTTTTTGTTTATTTACAAGGTTAGAGTGATGTGTCATGTGTAGGAGGATTATGCGCATGAGCGGCTTGTTTTTTCACAGGCTTAATTTACAGCCGAACTAAGAACAGGGGAATGACCAGAGAGGGGATTGGGGACCCTGCGTAAATCACACAGTGTGCAACACGGCCACAGAGGAAGTTAAGAATAAGGCAGAATACACTAACCTTTTTTTATGTCTGGTTTGGAGCAATGTTATAATTTCACTATAGATGCCCTTTAAAGGGCAAATAAAGTAGGATTGCTGAGATTCTTGCAGATGGACCACAAGATTCTAACTAGATTGGAGCAGGGGGAGCGACCTCCAGGGGGCCAGACCAAGGGCTCTTCTTATTTTTACTAAAACGTTAAAGCCTCCTCCCAGAAAACCACCATGGATAAAGCATGGATAGGGGGGCCCGTCATAGTTTTTCTGGGGTCCAGTGATCCTAGTTATGCACTGATTCTAAGAAATATCAAGGCAGCTCTGCTCCCTTTGGAAAATGTGTAGAGGATTATGTTTTCACCCAACTATATCCAGGAACCATTTGTATAAAGGAAGTTCTCATTACCTTGGAGTTCATGTACTGGTGGAGCAGAGAACTGAGTTCAGTGTTCTGCTGTCTCAGACTCGATGTCCTCTGTAATTAGTTCGGACCTCCTGTTTAGGATTTTTACTGAACACAAGAAGACATATTCTATACTTATCAATAAGACCAATATCTATGACCAAATATATTACATAACCTGTACCCAGAAATCACTGATTTAAATGCTGTCAACTTGCTTTCTTTACAGAAACACAGTAGTCTAAAGTTTATTTCTCTTCCCAGTAGATATAAACACCGTAGTATAAGTTTATTTCTTCCCAGTAGATAAAGCCCCTAGGGTCTGCCCCTTACACAGTTTTATGGCCCGGGCATGCTCCCATCCAGAAAGGGAAAAACCCTTGTATCTCTCCGTGGAAAGGAGATTTAATTGTGTTATAATGCTGTATTTGGGATAATGTAAAATGATAAATGTTTTAGGAATACAAATTATGTAAATTTGATTTAGCCTAAATATTCCCTGCGGCTAAGCTGGTGTCTCCAGTGATCAAACCCCCATGCATGTGACGATATGAAAGAGTCTTCTAATTACTTCTTTCTCAGGGCAGATTCCAAGCGCATCCCACACTCGAGCCGAGAGTCCGGAATGACCTGAGCTATGGCGGCCCAGTAGGCCGCATCTTCCGTTGTCGTCCTCGCTTCTTCTACCGGTCCGTGAGCCTTTTCTTCCTCTGCATCACAGAAAGTGGCTTCATGTTATATTGCCTTGTCCTATAATCAACCTCAACAACACCTTACCCTAGGCTGGCTCATAGGGTATTCTAACGTTAAGTTCCAGCACATTGTGAAATAATGAAACCCTGTGATCAGATTGGATCAGGCCGCTGTTTCAGGAGTCACAAGGTTTTCCTTTAACAAGAAGGTACTAGGAGACTGTTCCCTTTGCTTACATAATGGGGGATTTTTTTTTTTTAATGCATTGGAACTAATTAAACCAAACACTTTAAACCAATCACTACATTCTTGTGATACAAACACAATGATATGTGAAAGAATGGGATTAAAGACTTTGTCCACCCCTAAAATAAAAATTTTATATCATGCCCCCCATGCCCCCCCCCCCCCCCAGCCCAACCTGCTGTTTAGTTTTTTTTAAAAAGCCCCCAAACTCTTACTTTACCTCCCCTCGATCCTCCGCCGCACTGGCCGGCCCTCTGCTTGCGAGAATGCAAGCATAGGGCGGAACCGGCAGTCGCGTCTGTGATTGGCTGAGCGCAGCCAATCACGGACGCGGCTGCCGGTCATTCAAGTGCAGCGGAGGAAAGCGGAGAGGTAAGTAAGATTTTGGGGAGCTTTTAAAAAAAAACAAACTGCGGTTGGGGCTGGGGGACATGGGGGAGCAGAATATTGAGGGGGTTTTCGCTAGGGGGAGGGATAGTAGAACGGGGGAGAGGGGAGGGGAGGGAGGAGTGGGAGAAGGGCTGCAGCACGCATGGCGAATCTCCGGGAGCCAGGTAGCAGGCAGTGTCCTATATGGACCTGCTAGCCTCCTGGTGGGCAGTTTTTGGAACTTTGGGGGGGACTACAGGAGAACCAAGATGGAGTTGTGGATGTGAGTAAAGATTAAACTACACTACATGGTGGGGCCAGTAGTTTGGGGGGATTATAGTTTTGGGGGGTGGACATGTTCCTTTAAACATGGACGTACAAACCTTGGCTTTTGGATCTCCTTAACAAAAGCCTTGAGAGCTGTAGAACATCATTAGATGAAACGAGGTCCCCAGTGCTGGGTGCAGATTGCTTTCCACTGGGTTTACCCGATATTGCTGGTGTTCTCGCATCTCGACTTTATCCTCCAACAAAAAATACACACAGCACCAATCATCAGTAATATACTGGAAACTAATATCAAATGGCAGATTAATAAGTGGCCACAGGTAAGTACACTCAGACTTTATGGACTTGGAACCATCACTAAGCTTAAATTGCTTAAAAGGGAGCATGGGAGTGGATAAATATCTAATACTGCTTCCGTAAGGGATTCCATATTTTTTTCTGTCCCAGTGGAGGTAGTGATTTATTAAGTCAGTAAGATCTATAGAGGAGCCCAACATAACACCCATTTCAGCCAACAAAGCACCCATACATGAAACAAAATTGTTACCCAAAACGGACTTTCATAACAACTGCTTGCAGGTCGGGCCACGCGATTGCACATGTGTTATGACCCTTAACTCAACCTTGCTCCGATCTGATCTGTTCTTGTTTGTATTTTTGGAAAAAATCCACCAACTTGTACACGTCATCTTCAACTTCAATTCCAAGGCCTAAATGAAAAAGTATTTTACGAGTAAACAGCCCAGTGTCAGCGTGGTTAGAATGCACCTTCCCTTATGTGGTCATAAACCTACCCCAAAATAGAGTCTAGTTTAATAAGAGATTGTTCATCTTATCCAGTGGGGAGAGCAGACGTACACTTTTGTCTTCTATCAGGAATCCGGTAACAGTAAAAGAGCAGATCACAAGGCATTTTATCACACCAAATATTAAGGAGAACTAAACTCATTTTTTATTATCCAGAATCTGAAACAACCCCCCTAAAAAACACACAATACACCATAAATGTCACTTTAGTAACTCTGTTAAAGTAAATCAAAGAACTGTAGAAGTATCTGTGTGTATGTGCAGTGCCAGACCACACCTCCTGACCTCAGTCACATGCTTCTTTCCTTTATCTGTCCTGTAAAGGATAGGCTAGAGATTATAATGGGGTGTACCAACTGTAACAAGTTTGTGCCATAGCAAAGGACTGAGCATGTGCAGAACATAATGGTCGTTGACCAAACTGTCTGATACTAGAATGCTGAGAAGTTAAGCACAAACCATATGTATTTAGGTAAATTTCCCAGCGCCTGTATCAAAATGAGAGGTAAGACACAGATTACTGGTTTTATATCAAGTTATCCTGACTTCTGGTTCAGTTTTGTTTCTGTGGCTTTAGTTACCCTTTAAAGTGCATGTCTGCCCTTAGAACATAAATTGCTGACTTGTCAGTTATCTGCCTGCAACCCCAACTGCTATAATCTATCATTTTATTACCGTATATACTCGAGTATAAACCGAGGTTTTCAGGCTTTAAAAAAAGCCTGAAAATCTTACCTCGGTTTACACTCGAGTCAATGTTTCCCTTACCTTGTCCGGCGCCGCACGATCCGCATCCTCGCTCCACAGCCTCTGCGCATCCGGATGATGTCACTACCCCCACCGCAAAGTGAGGCGCCGGGTAGTGACATCATCCGATGCGCAGAGGCTTGTGGAGAGGATGCGGATCGCGCGGCCGCCGGACAAGGTAAGGGAAACCATTTACTTTATTTACAGACACACTTAAGTAGAAAATCCATACAAATAGGAGTAAAACCTTCTTTATTTGTGCATACTGTTATGCACAAATATAGGAGGATTTACCCGTATTTGCAAGTATTTGCCACTTAAGATTTTGAATACTACAACTCCCAGCATGCTTTATTGGTGGGAGGTGTAGTTTTTCAAACACTTAATGGCAAATACTTGCAAATAGGGGTAAATCCTCCTAATTTGTGCATACAGTATGCACAAATAAAGAAGGTTTTACTCTTATTTGTAAGTATTTGCAACTTAAGATGTTTTGAAAACTAACAACTCCCACAAAAAGCATGCTGGGAGTTTAGTTTCCCAAACTCTCTTAGTGGCAAATAATACCCCCTCGTTTAATACTCGGTCAGTGTGGTTTTCCTACTTTGTCCCCTAAACTAGGTACCCTCGGTTTATACTCGGGACGGTTTATATACTCAGTATATACGGTACTTTAATTTGTAACCAACTCTGCTCATGAGCATTTATTGGCTTGAGCATTTGCAGAGGGGGAAGCAGTGAACCAGCAGTCAATCCATGGTTGTGATGTCAGCAGCCTTGATTGACTACATGGAGCTCGGAGCTAGCTGTGCTAGAACAATAAGGGGAATTTTCCTTCTCTTCATTATTGTATGGCTTGGTGCTCGCAGGTTAAACCTGCCCCAATCCTATTTCAAGTCGGATTTATCGATCAGCAATGTGTCAGGTAATGGAAAAAGACCAAATGTTTCTTGCATGTAAAATGCAGAGCAACCAATAACACTGGTAATGTAAACAACTGCCAGAAGCAAATTTGCATAATTAATATTACTACAGTAATGCAACTAAGGGAAAATTGCAAACAAATGACGATATTGATGCTCATTTGCTGTGGAACTATGACATCACTGGGTGAGGTATAGTTCCAGATCCTTATAACACAAGCTAATTCATCCCTTACCGATTCATCACACAGCAGTTCCAAGACGTGTTTTGATAGTCTGCACGGAGAAACGCTCGGTTTTGGTGAGTTTTCATGGTGTGATCCCCCCAGGACGTCTTGCCCTGAGATGTAATGATGAGATTATTTACAGTAGATGGTGGGTGTCAGTGCCCTAACACATGAAATCTACAACCTTTCTTCATAAACCCAATTTCAGGTACCACTCATTTATGTGGAATTTCTCACTAATCTGAACTGAATATAATCAATTAACCAAATTAGAATTTCTTTATTTATTGTATGGCATCATTTTCAACATGATGATGATGACAGTGTGACACCACATGGAGGTGGGCATACTTTTAATAGCATCTACAAAAGAGGTTTTTGCACATTGCTGTGTTGCTGTTACCAGCAAAGAGAACCATCCCAATCAGATAACCTATAACCAGCAACTGACATTCTCTCAACCTAGGGATTACAATCACACCCTTTAATGTTCTCCTGTGGATGACATTACTTTACATCACTTCTCATCTCAGGATACTGAGATCACTCCTATCTCCTCTAAACTGTGCATGACCACTATCTATCCCCTCTCACCTGTGGATGACATCACTTCCTGCGCCAACTTAGTAGCCGATTTTTTGGGTTTTGGGCTTTGCCACCAATGGCCCACATTGTCCATGAACCAAAGATTTGGGGCTTCCCAGGGTAACCCAACTGCTGTTCCTGAATGATCCGGTCTGCTTCCAGGGCTTTCTGCATCAGCTTCTTAACCTCCTCTTCATTCATCAGCCAAATGTCCTCAACATCTTTGTTTCACAACAACATCAAAATGCCTGCCAGAAAGATCAGGGGTTTTAAACTTGAGGCAGGCACAGTTTACACGTGTCTCTGTACTTCTATTACATGTACGGGTAAGAGCAGTCTACTGATTACTATTGATATTACAAACATCAGGGAATTGCTTACCTACAGACATGTATTTTTAATATATTTATATATGAGGTGGGAGCTTCTCTCTTGTTTCCTATGACAAAGTTCAATGGTTTTTCCCTAACTGTGTACAGAATTAAGTACAGCAGGAATGCTGAAAGGGAAAATCCATAGAAAATACAGAACTCTGATTTGAAACCAATTGAAGTGGAATTGTTTATCGATGGTATAAAAGAGAAAACACCCGGACAGTAAAGACATAATAACTGGACTCGGTTTTTATCCATTTTATATGAGCCAATTGGTGCTTTGCTCACAGACACTCACAGGAGGCTGCATAGTGATTGGCTAACTACACACAGACAGTACAGAAAGAACCACCACATCTTCTTCTGAAGATCTTATACTGTTCCACTATCCTCATATAGTCATCAGCCAAGGATTGGTTTTTCCTCTTGTATTGTTTGATCTGTTTGGCCTGTTTTAAACTTTAGGTTGTTCAAGACGTCCTGCAAACTAAACATTACAATAGCAGTAAGTAAAAACGCAGGCAAAATGGCACACGTAGCTACAATGTACAATTATTTTCCTAGAGCTAATAATAAAATGCCCGTGCCCCTCATGACAGTTTTATTCAATATACCATAGAGTAACTGCAACCTCCGCTTTTAACCAATCACAACCTGCTGACCAACACAGTGTAGAAGCTCAGTACAATATGACATGTTCCCATGTATTCATTATCCTATGTGTGATATCTTTCCATGAACAGGAGGAAAAGTTTGGATTTCTGCTCTGTGTTCACTGGTAGCACACACAGAGATTAGGGTATCTCCACTCGTTTTAGAAGTTTTTGGGAATCCGTTTTCTATTGAAGAACGGGAGGTAAAGGAGCTGTGCCTTACCTTCCGTTCTTCAATAACAAACAGGAGCCAGGAGAGAAGGTAAGAAACTTACCTACCCGCTCGCTCGCTCCCCCGCAGTTATCTGACAGGTCCCGACGGACCTTGTCTTCTTGCACATAGATCGCGCATGCGCATAGAAGACAAGGTCCGTCGGGACCTGTCAGACTATGCGCCGGGGAGCGAGCGAGCGGTAAGTTCCTTACCTTCTCTCCTGGCTCCTGTGTGTTCTATTGAAGAACGGAAGGTAAGGCACAGCTTCTTTACTCCTGTTCTTCAATAGAACGGGATTCCAAAACTTCTAAAACGAGTGGAGATACCCTTTAAGATATGGCAGTTGTACTTTGCAGTAAAGTGATTGGTTTCAGGCAGTGCCCAATCATGTACCGGGTTATCTTTCTTTTCTGCTGTGACTTGGTAATGGTGTTTTTCCTCATCTCGCTTCTTTAACACCTGGAAGTTGTACTCAAGCTTCTCCTGGTTTAGCTGTAAGTAGCTTTTCATCTGCTGCAGCTGTTGCTGTAGGAGCTGAGTGAGGAACACATAAAACCTTATTGGGGCCTGGAAGCAATTTGATGTTTAATTTGTAGCCCACTATATAATAAACCTGCAATTTATAATACGGTAACTCTTAGACAGCGATGACAGCCAAGACACATCATGTATTTCAATTAAAATAAATGACCTACCTGTACCTCGGTCTCCTGTTTGATTTTAACCTGTTGTACTCCTCACCGTCCTGAACTCGCATTTGCTTCATCTGGTGCTCATACTCCTCTACCTTCTTCAATCCGTTCATCAGACCCTCCAGCTGAAGGGAAAGGGGAAAGTTCCAATCAAATGATACTTCTCCGCAAGGGTGTGTGTTTAAATAGCCAGGTCATGGTATCAGATTGCAGCAATTCAACACAAGATTCTTATGCACACAAACTTCTGGATCACCTGAAGAGGGGTCACATTCCCCCAAAACGTTGTGTCTTTGATGTGTGGTTTTCAATACATTTTGGAATTCTATGAGGAGTGCGCTTCCAGGCCCTATTTGATTTTCCAGTATCTATCAGATTAACTGATCTAACACAGATACTGTGACATATAAACAAAAGGCAGCCTCTCTATTATAACAATGTCATTGAAATATGCTTATGTTACGCTGAGAGGCCCTGCAATCAGAATCTCATTCATTATATCATTTCTTACAGACTGTTATAGCAGTAATTACAGGTGGTGCTACTGCATAAGAGGCACTGGAGAGTGGGGGGTATGTTACTATTCTGGAGGAACACACCAATCACATCCAGGGACATTGCCAGGGCCCCCTTACCTCCTTGTCTCTGCGGGACTGCATTCCCTGCTCCCATTTTTTTACATGGACATTCAAAAGTTTTGTTCGTTCCGCTCAAAGGCTTTCTGTGAGAAAGGGAAAGAATATCCCATAGAACTGTTAGATTACTAGTGCAATAAACTGCTCGCCTGCTTCGGTCATGTAGAATGATTACAAGCCTGGCTACTTACTCAACTAACTAAGGCAACCCAAAGGGAAGCGGACGGGAAGAACATAATAAAGATATAGAAAATGATTAAACGGAGAATGTCAGCACTTTAGGTTTCCGAACACCGAATGAAAATACTGTATAATATAATCATCATGATATGTGTCAGTGAGAATTTTAATGATATGAATGACTGTATCTTGCTAAATAAAACCTTTCATAGCAAACACAGTTATTCTATCATATCACTTGTTGTATTGACTTATGTCTCATGTTTATTTGCACAGGCAAAACATTTGGAAAGATTTAACAGTGGTTAAAAGGAAATATATAGGGCAGGTGTTTATTGTTGTATAATATAATATATTGTTCCTACCTCGATCTGCAGGAGCTCCTGGCGTTGCCTTGGTTAAACTCCTAACCTGTTCCTCCATCCTTTCTACCAGCGGTCAATATCCTCCCCCTGTCTTTCATAGATCTTTCACATACTGTTCGTCCTTTCTTTTTAACTCCTAAAGAGGTTAAGTTTACTCTCGGTTGTTTCAGGAAATGTATACACTTTATTCTGATAATGAAAGGCACTGGACCTGGACTGCAACATTTTGCTTGTGTTCTAAATCTGCAGCAGCCAATCAAATGGTATCAATGTTTTCTGTAGTAGACCAGTAAAAAGGTATCATTTGATTGGCTGAGGCAAATTAACAGCAAAGGCACATGTTTCATCTTTTATTGAATGGTGTCTTTGTTGCCCATTTACAGCATGTGCACAGCTAATGGTTGTTTCAAGGTTTATGTTGAGGGCTTTGTTGAGGTGGGATTGCAAGCAAGTATGAAGTACCTAGTAACTTTCTAATGTATAAATACACCAAGAAAGGGCAGTTATTTCCCTAAAACGTTGTGCGAGTGGACACAATAAAGTACTGGACTTTTCTTACAGTGCTTTATTTATGGATATTTATGGGATAAATCTAGAACACAGTAGACATACCTTTAACTGGATAGATTGGATAAAAGAAACACACTTTCATAAATAAGGTCATACCTGGCACGCACCTGACAGTAAAGCTTTAGAGCTGTTAAAGGGGACTGTGGTCGCCATATAAGTGGCTTTTCTTTAAAAGGGAACACTTCTACCTTTAAAGTAACTCCAGGATCATGCTTCTAGCTGCAGTCTATCCAAAGTTACAGCAGTATAAAGGGTGTTTTTCCTGCTAGTACTGTGAGCTGTGTCATCGCTAGCACTAAGGGTCTTCCTCCAAGTTTAAGGTTGGAGCATACCCATTGCTGGGACAGAGCATCATCAGCTGCATCATAAGCCCTGTCTCCAAACTTCCAAGCAAACAACAAGGCTGAAAATAAACCTTTCTCTCCCTAACTGTCCATAGGTAGATGAAAGGACAGAGAATGGTTGCAGGTCTGTAGCTAGCTTCAAAAAAGATGGATTTTTTGGGGGTGGGGCTTATGACAGCTTATAACACACGCCTGTTGTGACCAGAGGCAGGGCATCTGGTAAGTGTAATTTTACAAGCCATAACTTAGATTCAGAGAGCTTGATACATCATACTAGCTTGTTCTCAGGCCTAGAAAACCCACCAATCTCCTTTCTCATCTCAGACCAATGATTCTTTCCATCTCGTTGAGGGCAGGCTCAGGTTCTAGTTAATCAGAAAGACAACTGAATAGAATGGTCAGATTCTTTGTTACCTTCTGGAGCTCCCCAACTAGCCATTCTTTTCCTCAATGAGATGGGCACAGAGTTGCTGCTGAGAGTTCAGGACAACCCATAGTTCATGGGCTGCTTGTCTTGGCTTATTTTGGGTCCATTTCTTAGTAATTTCTTCAAACTTTTCCAAACTTGTTTTAGCTTCAGTGTTTAGCTTCTCTTGCCTGTCAGAAGAGGAGGAGAAAATTATCAAACTGTTTGGTGCTGGGACTCCCATAAGAAATGACAAACACTACAGGGCATACAAAATTAGAAGCATCCAATTAATTTGCTTACATTTTACTTTCCCATTGTAATGCGACTTAAAAAGCCTGCCCTTCTCTCTGGATAAATTAAAGCAATTAGATCAATAACTTGGCCAAATTATTTTCAGCCCAGCACCACTTCATGGTTTGCTTTATTCTGCTGGGTCCTAACTTTTAACCCTTTTTTACCTTAGTAAATTTAACCTTCTTATGAGACGAGCCTCTGGGAATGTGTACTCCACCCACAGTGGGTCATGTGTTCAAGTACTGAAAGCTGGAGAGTCAGTCCCAGAAAGCAAGTGAATGAGCGCAGGGAATTCCATCCCATAAAGGCAGGTACTGGTATAAAGATAAAGTTTTGAGAATTACGTCTCCTAAGAATGTAAAAAGTTACTTAAGTAAAAAAGGTTAAAAGTTAGGACCCAGCAGAATAAACAAACCGTGAAGTGTGTTCCTGGGCTTAAATATTTTGGCCAAGTTATTGATCTAATTGCTTTCATTTATCCAGAGAGAAGGGCAAGCTTTTTAAGTCGCATTACAATGGTAAAGTAAATTGTAGCAAATTAATTGGATGTGCACTAGGCTTCTAATTTTTGTAAGTATTGAATTAATTTGGTCTCTAGTTGTACTCTGCGTGGATGTATACAATCCCATTTCTATATAATATAAAATACTACAGGGCTTCAGGAGACAGTCTGGATCCAACTAAAGGAGCCCGGGGACTGGAGACTTACAAGGTCAGAAGGGGAAAAAGTCCCTCCTTACAGTACATTCAACTTTCATGCCTTTTTAGGGCTGTTCATGAGACTAGAGATCTGGTTTTGCGTTCAGCTTGTGGAATACTGTAAAAACATTTTAAAGGTATAGTTTTTCCTGAAAGTTGCCATGGAAACATGGAAATTACCCAGAAGACTCTGTTCCTTATTTGCATATGCCTGAAGGGGAGCTGTGAAGATTTATTCTCTCCCTATTAAATTTAGCAGCGACGTCTGTCTATAGGTGCTTTCACACTGCATAACCAGAGGCCTGCACTACACTGATGATGGCTCAATAAAGCTGAAACGGTCTGAAGCTTTCTCTCTGCTTTTGCATTTAGCTCATGGAATACAGTAAAAGCCTCTTAGAAGGTGTGACATTTCCTAAAGAGCTACCATGGAAACATGGAAATTACCCAGAAATCTCTGTCCCTTATTTGCATATGATTAAGGGGAATTCTATTGCCTTAACTCTCCCTATCCTATTTAATTTATTAGTGACGTCTGTCCATAGGCCCTTCGCATTGTAAACCAGAGGCCTCACTACACTGATGATGCTCAATGAAGCAGAAAGTGGTCTGTAGTTGGCTCTCTGGTTTTGCATTTAGCTTGTGGGATGCTGTAAAACCTTTTAAAAGTATAGATTTCCTGAGAGCTGCCATGAAAACATGGAATTACCCGAAGTCTCAGTTCCTTATTCCCATATTATTGATTCTAAGACTGTAAATAATCCGAAATTCTAAGGTAGAGTTGTGAGTACAACACTGTAATGTGCAGCCCCTGTGAGCTATTAACACCCTATGCATTGCCTGCTGGTCTGCTGGGCGTCACTGGAGCCGTCTATATGCAGTGCCTGATTGACAGCCTCATTCAGGTGTTTTTTGAACTAACATTTTTAAATACAATTTGTGCAATAGATTGCGGGAGAAAACTATTTCCATTAACATGGAGGTTTGTTATCATCACCGGGTACACACCAGAGCAACAAACTGGGGCCTTTAAAACAAGAGCTGGAATCATATGAAATTTGCAGTTTTCAAAGAGAGTTTAAAACAGGATTCTGGGATTTGTAGTTTGAGGACACCTGGTTTGACTTCCCTGATCTTCTTTATGAGCGGAAACCCCAACCCACAGGCTTGTCGCATGGCTGGGGTCACTACCAAAACATTCAGTTCCACTGGGCTTGATTGCCCACTGCTCCTGGTACCTCAATCGCTTCATTTCATCCTCTTCTTGCCCTCCTCCGCATCTCTCTAGCATCACTTGCTATCTGGATGTTTGTTACCAGCTGGGATCCATCGCTTACAAAGCTTACCGAGTCTCTGGGGTGAACAGTAAGAGAGACGGTTACACACCAGCTAATAACCCAATGTATTCATTCTTACATCTGTCTCAATATAGAGATTATTATTACCACCAGCTAATAACCCAATGTATTGATTCTTACAATCTGTCTCTAATATAGAGATTAATATTATTATTACACACCAGCTATAACCCAATGTATTCATTCTTACAATCTGTCTCTAATATAGAGATTAATATTATTATATTATTATTACACACCAGCTAAAACCCAATGTATTCTTCTTACAATCTGTCTCTAATATAAGATTATTATTACACACCAGCTAATAACCCAATGTATTCATTCTTACAATCTGTCTTTAATATAGAGATTATTAATATTATTACACACAGCTAATAACCTAATGTCTTCATTCTTACAATCTGTCTCTATATAAGGGATTATAATTATTATTACACACCAGCTAATAACCTAATGTCTTCATTCTTACAATCTGTCTCTTAAGAGATTAAATTATATATTATTAATACACCCAGCTAAAAACCCATGTATTCATTCTTACAATCTGTCTCTAATATAGAGATTATTATTACACACCAGCTAATAACCCAATATTCATTCTTACAATCTGTCTCAATATAGAGATTAATATTATTATTACACCACCAGCTAATATCCCAATGTATTCATTCTTACAATCTGTCTCTAATATAGAGATTATTATTATTATTCACACAAGCTAATAACCCAATGTATTCATTCTTACAATCTGTCTCTAATATAGAGATTATTATTATTATTACACACCAGCTAATAACCCAATGTATTCTATTCTTACAATCTGTCTCTATATAGAGATTATTATTACACACCAGCTAATAACCCAATGTAA